>JAVQJG010281395.1:0-14061 GCA_036024015.1 Craterocephalus amniculus | reverse complement strand
ACTGCCACACCGCTGACATCATTACTATTAGCTCTTTGTCTAACTGTCTAAAACAGCAGGCTGCAGACGGCTGCACAGTGAAACTGTTTTAAGAACAATAAAAAAGAACTGTGTCAGAGTTAATAGAGCTAATCAGTAAATAGATAGGCCTACTTATTTTTATAAATTATGTGGTATTGAATTGCACCCTGAACTGCAGTACTCACCGCTACCTGAACTCCAGTACTCGCAGAAACCGATACCAGAATTTTAGGCAGTATCGGAGGCATTTCCGATACCGATACCGGTATCGGAACAACTCTAATATCAGGAATAGTTCTCTAGGCTCCCTGAAAGATAAAGTTCTTTGGATTTTGACTGCTTTCCGTTCTTTATAAATATGATCCCACATTCTGAGGAAAATTCAATCGCACAGTTTTTACGTCATCTGGCAAACCTCATCATTGTATCTTTATTACCTTTAATGGGCATTCCTAACAAGGCTTCAGTAGATGGATCAACTGAAGGTCCAGATGCAGCCCTCAGGTGCTGGTTTTAGGTCTTTGTATGATTTTTGTTTTCTTATTTCTTTAGGAAATCCCTTTCAGATACTGATAATCTACTGTAGATTGATTTTTTGTCTGCCATTGGTCCATTTTTCTCAAATTTTGTTAAGCACACACTGCACACCGTGCTAAGATATGCCAAGTTTTCTGGTATAACACTTTGGAATTCATAAAGTTAGTGAAAGTTGGAAAGTTTTATGCGTTCTAACCTGCTATGTTCTGTATTTTTGTAGATCTCTTTAGACATAAAGAAATTGTTTCACTGCTGTGTCTTATTTGTCAATTCATAGAACAGTAGATGATGGGACTTTGTGTTCTGATCTCACTTTTGCTTTCAAGTCATAGAAACCTGATTGCACCCCTCAAATCAGGACTTCCAAGTAGATTTTAAGTCAACAAAGAACAGAAATAATTGATTAGATTAAATGCTAAATTGTCTGACAAAAATGTTTTTGACAACTACATAATGGTTTCAAGAAATTGCCTCTCTTCCTTTTAAAGAAGCTGAATTAACAGAAACAGCTGTTAAATTAATTCCTGTGTAAAGATCAATCTCATAAATGCACTTATCCCCTCAAATAAATTTCAGGCAAGGATATGACTGCACCCCTCGGCTGGCACTGTACTGATAACTCAGGCATTAGGCTTAGCTGGAGAGGAACAGAAACAGGGTACAGCAGTAAAGAATTGGTGTATGCACATGCTTCTGTGTCTGAGACTCCTTGCTGCTGTGTGGTCTGACTAAGCTTATCCTCACAGGCCTAACAGGCAGCTGACTTTTTTATTACCTAATCCAGTTAAGGAGATGAATCTGCCCATGTAAACTAATATACTTATAAATGATTCCTGCTATATACATGAATGCCTGACCTAACCTTTTCACTGCAGCTTGCAGGCTGCAGCAATGCAATGCTGAAGCACTGCTCTCAATAACAGCATTATATAATCGGTAATAGGTTACTGCGGTTTGTGGCACGCTTTTCCTTGCCTTCCTTGTGTGAAAAGAATGAAATGTTTTTGTGTTTTCTACTTTTCAAGGTCTACCTAAACCTTGCAGTGCATGGAGCCTTCAGCATGAACCGAGCATCCGTTCCCCAGCAGCACCTTGAACACATCTACCCCCCTCACTGGGAGGTGCAGAGGTGAAGGCTCAGTGAGCAAATCTCTCGGAGACAAGATATCATGTATTGTTTCAAAGTTTCCCTTGATCCGTTCTCGTTTCTCTGCAGCTCATAATCCTGATATTAGCCAAGAAAAGCAAACACCTTCACAAAGTGGAATCTGTGTTTACAGTGTTAAGCCAGTCGTGATAAGAGAACTGTGTTGGTCACGTCTCACCATCCCCCGTTGTTTGAATTTAATTAAATGTATCTCATACATTTTGTAGCTTTCATTCATATTTCATATTTCTCAGTCACATCAGACAGCATTATTTGATCAGTTTATTATTCAAGTTTTTGCTCTGACATAAGGCACATGTGGAATAACATACACTTCTCATTTCACCTTCTAAGAGACAGAGTGGCAAAATGTCCATAGACCCACAAAAGTTTTTTATTTTCATGCTCTAGAAAGGCATCAGGATAACTTGACTAATAAGGTTAACAATAAAGTTCCAAAATCCCTCTTTAAGGCACCATGATATGACTAAAAATGGCCCATAACCTTTCCAAAAAAAAGTTTTTTTTTCTTTTTGGCTTGCCATCAGTAACACAGAAAACAAGGTTAGTAGCAAAAAGGTACAAAAAAAAACAAACAAAAAAAAACTGCCCATAAATATGAAGTTGTTTTCCTTTTATGTATATTCACCTTGTTTAATGTAGAAACCAGTAATATGTACCAGTACAATATGGTTAGCACTTTTGAAGAAGTCAAATATAAAATTTAAATTAATTTAAAGGCTCTAAAGGTCAGTTTTTTTGCACGTCCATATATAGCTGTAGAATATTTCTTTTATCATTATTATTGTTTTTTACAAACCTACCTCGGTCCGCATAAACCTCATATAAATCTATGAGTGCACTAGCTTAATGCCTTGCCCAGTGTCCAAAACAGCTGGAGGGAACCAAGCTAATTTACACCTCCGGAAGCAGCGCAGACACACGCTACACAGCCAGAACAGATTCAGGCCGCAGCACCAGTTAGACAGGTGCACCAAGGGATATGTAACCTTGGGAAAGTGGGTCTTCCAATGCTTGGCTACGTCACTTCCAGTTGGAAGGTGGAGCGTATAATCGCTCCAGCGTTTGGACACGCTGTACGTCGCCGTTATTGTCCTTCCCTTTTCAGACCACTGGGTGTCACTGTTCGGGTTGCAGTTGAACTCCACCCATTCTGACGCGAAGTCACCGAGCAACGGGCCGTCTCCGGATTCTGGGTCCAGCCCAGAGGCTGCAAGCTCGGCCCCCTGCACTGCCACATAAATGCCCTCCACCTTGCGCACTTCTTTGACCCATGGGAGCGAGTTCTCCGTGTCCAGGACGACGATGAGACGGGAACAATGGCTGGCGTTCTTCTCCTTCCAGATCTCCAGCAACTGGGCCAAATGGAAACTCTCGCCTCCTGCGGCAAAGTAAGATTATTAGCGAGACACCGAAGACATGCAAAGAAGAGTTGGAAAGAACAGCACATCCACTCTGAATCCCCCTTATAATCTACCAGTGGTCATCCTTGATGCAGTGTCTTAACTGGACTAAAAACTGTTCTAATCTGGATTTATAACTTAAAAATAAATGCCTTAAATCATCCAAAGATTAAGCATGACCCCTTAGTATGGTGAGAAGTGATTACCCCTTCAGAGGGGATTATCTTCCCTTCATGTTTGCAGGCACACACAGAGATAATACATAAGGTAAACAAAAACAGAGGATGTGAAGGTGACAATCTGCTGGAAGACTTATTTCTTTTGATTTCTTTTGTTCATGCCACATCTGGCGCCATCTGCCACTGAATCCTCTTAGCTGGAGTCTAACTTTTCCAACGGAATCGTTTCCAGCAATCTTTACTCCAACATCTGAACAGCGCAAATGAAAGAGATGGAAAGGCTAGCATAGAGTAGCAGCTAATGATGGCAATAAATACATTTTCACTCAAGATATCAGGATAAGCTCAAAAGAAAAAAATGGTACAGCCTGCTCAAAGTTGTGACAGTTTAGGAGTATTACTCCAATTGTGTATTTTTGAAAAAATACTAGGCTGGGGTGGGTGAAATAAAAAAGTAATATTTTAAAGAGCCAAGTGAACTAAAATGTTCCCCACAGTGCCACAGGACAAACAGATTTCTTTACTGCATGGAGTCTAGAATTCAGGATTTTCCTTTGCAAACCATTTTTATCTACTGCATTGGTTCCCAGTTTAACTTGAGTAATAGATACACATTTTAGTCTTGTAAACATTGCTGTGTCTAACTGCAAGGGCTAGTTAGCTCCGATACTTCCATTGTAAAATGTTATAAATTCTTGTTCTTGTATTTTACCAATTTGTGTCATTGCAGCATGTATTGCAAATCAAAATGTTTTTTCTTCAAATGAAGATAGTTACTATGCACAAAAATAAGGTCATTTGTCTCATTTGTGATTGGTTAATTATATTCCCCCGTTAATAATACAAGTTAATATTGTTTAATTCATTGTTAGAAAGCCTCATTAGTCAACTTTAAAACAAGATAATATTTGTAAGGATTATGCTTTTATGTACTGAGCAACAAAACAAAGCATGTGAGTTGTGCCCTTCAAAAAAATTCCCTGTAATGTTCTCCTGTCGGCATTCAGTTTTGTTTCGGGTTGCTTGATGGACTGGATGATGGCACTTTTTTCCACTAATTTTACACTTTATAGATTCTACATTGTCAGGGACCTAAGTAGCATGGCACCTCCTCTTCATGCTGGTCACATTTTGCTCTGGGATGACATCCCATTCCTGTAACTATGAGCCGGTGAAGGTCAACCGGTGTTGCTGTGTTGGTCAATGACACTATGCGAAATCTCAGACAGTAAGCTGTAGTGGTCATTCCGAAAATCCTTACAAATGATACCTCGATGTAAAGGTGGCTAATCAGGCTTCCCAAAGTTGTATAAACCAACACCAAAAAGGTATTATCAAAGAAGATAAATAATCATCCAAACACAAATTTCCTTACTTTCTGTGCTTTTACAGCAAACAAAAATGCCAACAAGCTGAGGTTAGAGATTTAAAAGTCTAAGCAAAAAGATTGCATTTAAAAACAACATTTAAAAGTAAATCGACTAGACTGGATTCAACCATGGAGGACAAAGTTTTTTTTAAAGTTGTAAAATACTGTGTGTCTCACCAGCCAGAGCCCAAGCCCCTGAGGCTTTGTGTGTGTGTCCACTGTAGAAAATCAGATACGTGTCATGGCGTGGCCCATCTGCCGTCCGGAGCTCCAAAAAGTTGCGCAGCTTGTTCTGCAGAGCCTCCAGGGTCACACCGCTCGTGGAGTAGTCGCAGCCAAAGGTCTGGATCATGTGGTGGGAGAAAAGGCGCTGCATGTTGTTCAGCATGCCCGTGGAACGCAGATTCAGCTCCTGCACATGTTCAGGTGGTAAGAGAACAGGCTGGCCGGCAGCACTGGGCGGGAGAGAAAAACGATAGGCAGTGAGGAAAACTTGGCTATTTATCTTGTTTATCTACTCAAAGGAAGACTTAAGTTTGGTAGCTTGTCAGAAGCAGGGGTGGAAGAGAAACAAGAGACACAACCAAACAATAGATGTATGACTTTGAGGCTTTTTCCCCCCTTTTTTTATTGAGAGGATGATAGATTGACACACCAGGGTGGAGGAGCTGTCTCCAATACTGATGATAGAGGAGACAGATCGGAGAGGATAAGAGAAGATGGGGAATAGGTGATGGAAGGAGGAGGAGAGAGAGGGCGGAATCACCGCTGTAGGAAATGACATTAGCCTCGGGGATGAGAACAGAATCAAGAATGAAAGTGAGAAAATGGCAAAAAAGCAAGAGGAATAGACGGGGGAGTGACAAGAACTGGGGTCAGAGATAGTTGAGGACAAATAGATTTTATAAGAAAGTGTGGATGCGTGTGGCACACATCCCTGCATGACAGTACAAGCAGATGATAAGGGGCACACACGGCAAGCCAAGGCTATCAGCTATGCAGTGCCGCCATACGTTTTCTTTTATCTCTGGGTTTGAAGTAATTCATGGCCAACTGGATGGCAAAGTCATCCTTCACACTTAAAGGCATCTGCATGCGTCTACCATCATATTACACCTCGTGCCCCATCGCCTCCAGCTCAACACTGACAAGGATTTTGGAAAGTTTAACTAACACAGATGTCAAAGAATTCAGTTAACTTTCCTTTTTTTTATAAAGCAAAAAGAAAAAAAAACGTTTTCTGGGATCTTAAATCTGATAGTTTCAGTTCTGATGTTAACGCCACTTCTCTGAAGTCGCTTCTCATTTTCAAATTTTCAGGAGCCTCGCAACTTTTGAAGTAATGACACCAAAGTTCAACCAAGTTACTTTAAACTTTGTCATAAAATGTCATGTTGCAACCTGTGCTTGACTTTGGGAGCTCTCCAGTCTCTTAAAATAGTTAAATCTTTTCAGATCGCATGGCACAGACGGGAGTGAAATCTCATTGTTTAAGATTCTGACCACATCTTCCTCTGTGACACTTGCTCTTTCATCCTTCAAAAAAAAATAAAAAAATCCAGCCCTATTCTCCAAACCCCTCCATGAGCTTCATCCTCTCTCTCGTCTCTTTCCCAATCCCTCCAGCTCCTTTGCTCTCTGTCCCTTCCTGCATTCACCACCACCTTTTTCTCACTGTTTACAACCTCAGTCTGTGTTCTTTCACCCTGCCCGTTTCACCCTGCTCATGTCTGCTTTCCTCTTCCCTCTGATATCCCCGAGGGGGTGTTGTTATTGTGAAAACATGACCCACTGCCATCAAACAGCTGATTATACATTGCTGCATTCCCATCAGGCGCTCTGTCATCCCTATGGATCCTGCGGATAGCGGCCTCGCATACAGAGTATCCACACTTCCAATACAAGGACTTGCATTTAAATCACCTGAAGATTTAAACACCAGCAAGACCGGCATGCCTTCTGAATCAGCGGAAAGGGCTAGAAATGCATATGGTTGAGAAAATTCTTCGAAAAGAACATATTTCAAGGCAGCTGAGGTGCTTATGTTTAACGAAATACAACTATAGATCTGATGGTTGCAGCTAACGGCAGCAGTTAAACAACAGGGTCCAAACATGTTGACGTGTAGATATATACCCATTTATCCAGTTAGGTTTGTGTTAGCTGAGGGGGCAGTGACGATGTTGCCACCCCTCATGATGCAAAGAAAGGCTTAGACACTCGCCAAATGTACTTCTGCTCATTTTCACATCCATAAATACTGCATGCTGCTGCATATGATTGGTGTAGTTAGAAGAGAAGAAGTGCAACTTATAACGGGAGAGGAGCTTGTTCTTGTGATGGAAATCTAAAATAATCATTCACTAACTGCTGAAATAAATCATAATTTAGTCCACTAACATCACAGCTGAATAAATTATTGAATATAACCTCCCCATTTTACAAAGATTATCCTCAAAATGCCAACCTGTGGCATACAGAAATAAAAAAAAGAGAATAGTTCAAGCACCAAACGGAATAAATGCTCAATTTTTGCCTCTTTTGAAAACTAAAATCTGGTTTTTTTGTACCTTTTTGCTACTAACCTTGTTTTCTGTGTTACTGATGGCTCTTTTTTTTCAAATTTCACCCCTCAAGTAATTGATAAAAAATATATCTATGTAAAAAATTATGCTATGCTAGCTAATGAGTTAATCTTGTAAATTAGGAAATATTTGACATTTTCTATTCGAAATACAAGCCTAGAGTAATCCCACATGCTAATATATTGATTATTGTATTATTGATGTCTTTTATACTTCTGAATGAATGAGTACAGGAATTTTGGTGGTTCCAGACAGTTCCTGGATCCAGACAGTGATCTTGATCAGCCCTAAAATCTAATCAGGTGTTCCTTATTCTGCGGCAGAGATCTCCAGAAAATTTGTTCAAATCCCATCCATTACTTTATGAATTGAGTTGTTAACTAACAGACAAACGCAGGTGAAAACATACCCTCCGCGCCTTGTCAGAGGTAATAAACATTCAACATGGCTTTTTCTGAAGTTATATTCAAGCATTGTCCAAAGATTATTCCACCTTATCCTCAAACATCTTTGCTCTTTTCTGATTTTTTTATCTTTCTCACATTTGTCAGATTTAGTTTGCCAGATCTTACATATATAATCAGCATATCCTCGTTTTAAGAACTTGTTAAGTTAGTTCTGAACAAGCTCATTTAAATCGAGCTCAGTTCTAGCTATTATAACCTTTGGTCATTGCACAGAAGTTCCTATAGTTTCATCTGACGGATTAATCATAAGGTAAGATGACACTGATTTTGAAAAAAAAAAGTGTACTTGGAAGCTTGACTTAACAGAAGTGAATTGATGGAAGCTGCTGGTACACCTCAAAAGGACATGACATGAAAGATCCAGACTCTGATGATTTTGTTAATTCAGTGGCAGACATATTTACAGAATGACAAATAGAAACTTTTTGGAACGTCAAGGGACACGCTGTTGCATGGAGACTGGTAGAACACAGTTTCAAGGATCATTTTCCCCATAAGCGCCACACACCCGTCCGAGTCAGCCTTAAGCACCCGTGAAATAATCAAAACAAAATGCCGTGACAGACTGTCACAAGCATCACACCTGGCATCTAATCCATTGTCAGTGGTTATTAGGTTTTATGGAAGGCAAATAGGATTGTTCTAAAAAGGGAAACAAAGATTTGATATTACCGTTTTATTCTCTGTGCACGTGTGGGATTGGCAGCAAGGAAGGAGGTGTATCCACTATGTTCAAAAGAAAAAATGTAGAGAAATACTGCTTTAAGTAAAAGGCTATATATATTTTATTAACTAGCCTGGACATTATCACTCCTATTTACATTTTACCTCCCACAAAATTATAAAATAAAAAAATACAAACTAACTACATTCCTCAAGTTTCTTAAAAAAATGCTGTATTGCTATTCTACTTCTTGAGCTTCATGATTCATGGAATATTTTTGGCGTTTTGACCTTTACTAGATAGTAAAAGTGGCATGAAATGAAGGAGAAGAAATGACTAATGACATATATCAAAGGTCCATGGCTATGCTGGAACCAGTGAAGCTGCACTTGCACAGTAACCATCACTAATGGTTTTGTGGCTCCGGCAGTATAAAAATGTGTCACATCCCTCCTTATAAGAGGTTCAGCAGAGAGTGTAGCAGTACCTGGCGTAAGAGGTGGGTATGACCAGTGCATAGCCAACACAGGTTCCCCCCAGGCAGCTGCCGAGCTCGTGGAACAAGCCGTGGGCCAGAGACTCCAAGGGCAGCACGACCAGCAGAGCGCTGAGAAAAAGACCGTTGGAGGGCTGCAAAGATTCAAACAATCACAGTCACTTTCACTCACCCCTTACACCTTACAGCTCGCACTGAGATAATCTGCCTCACTTAATTGATGTTGACACTTGGTGAGACAGTTACACATCATGGGATTCACAGTGTGCTATTATCACAGGAAAACACTAAATGGAGGAACAATGTTGTGTTAGGCGGCAGACAGGCATGAATTACAAATATAAAAATATCCAAGACTGCATATTAGTAAAAAATTTATTCATTATGAATGCTATCTGCAAGCATCACCCAGACACAATGGAAAACAAAAACAAAGGCTTCAAGGGAAAACTGCAGTTTTATCAATAATATCTTTGCCTGCTGTGGTACTTGCTAACCCACACAACTGAAGTGATTAACCGAAGGATGCCTGTAAAAGAGAAGCGGCATAGAAAATCAATAAAGTCCTTACAAAAACAAGCAAGTACAAGTCCTCTTTTAGCCCTTCTGGACCTGCTGCTTAAGTTCATATCCAAAATGCTGCTCTCTTATATGATTGTTAGTACCCTTTTCACATAAAAAGGCTTACCCACTTCAGTACGTGTGTGCTGAATATTGGAAATGTTTGTGTAACAGTGCCGCACCAGCACCATGTTAAATCTGTGTTTGCAGATTTTAGTCTTATGTGGTCTCACTGTGTAAACCAACCGATGTGGACTTTTTAACAAACAGTAGTTTTGAATGTAATGACAGCTTTGAAACAGAGGATTTTCTGATTGACAGTGATTGAACTTGAGGGTTTTATAAGTTAAAATTGAATGGTGAGAATGCAACACATCTGTAGTTGTGAAAGGAATAGAATATTCAATCACTGATAATAGATTGAAATTCTCTCTTGAGAGACGAGAACTGAAAAATATAATCAAGTCTGGACTGTTATACCTTGGTTGAGACTTCATGAATGCCTGATTTACCTTAATGTTGACTATGTTTTTTAAATTTCCAAGCATATGGTATGTTCAGCTGTCTTTGCATTACTGTGGCATCATTTATTATTGAGCTTATTTCCAAGCTTAATACCTTGTTTCCTCATGTAATTATGGGTGCAATTTGGATACATGACTGCTACAGGTAGGTTTTTTGGTTTGATGACCTCTCGTGTTCACAGACTCGCTTGACTTGAATATTTCATTGATCCGACTGGCTCTCATTTTTTTCATATATGATTTTTAAAAATTACACATTTTAAAAAGCCACCTCAGAATAATAACACAATATAAACTGAACCCTGCTTCATGACAAATATCAACATTTGAAACATGAATTGAATGGCATACTTTTAAGCCAAATACTTTTTACTTGACTTCTATTAATCATGTTCCCTCTCAGATGCTTTACTCTCCAAGTACCTAAATAATGGCATTAGAGGAAGATAAATCTCAGCACAGTAGGAGGGTAGCCTTTACAATATAATCCACTCGTGGTTTTCATAGGCCGAGAGATGAGTTGCAATTGTCAGTATGAAGCTGTGCTCATGGGTAGCGTTGCACTTAACAGTAATGCATCTAGAAGCAGACTTTTGAATAGAGGAGCCACTTTTGTACATCACAAAAATGTGTATTTTGCTATTCAATCAATACACATTGAGTGTAAAAACTAGATTTAGACATGTTGCTAAAAAAGACATACGCTAATCTTTTCAGTCGCCCTAGTAAATTGTATAAAAAGCAGTGAATCCAACGTAGCACAATTAACTGTGGCCCTTACTGTCCTCATTGTATTGAATCAATACTTTTCTAATGGCTTGATTTCACAAAAGTTTGCATTTACTGCTGAGGCTGCATCCGAGTATACCAACACTGCTGTAATGTCCTGTGTAAGTGTATTACATTTATTAAGTTTCAACAGCACTGGCAAAAAGACCAAAAACTACACAGCGCCTACTGCCTCGGGCCAATTTGCATTTGGCATCAACAATGTGCACATCTGAAATTAGGGCTCAGGCCCATGAGACTCTTACAAGGTAAACGCCTAATGAGGCTAAATAAGTTATTGCTGCTCTTTATGCAGAAGATGGGGATATTAAGCACTAATTCAATTTGTATCACTTGAAAGCAGAAGTGCTTTAGATCTGGGAGCAACAATTAAAGGCAAACAGCCACTAGCATTTAATCCGTATGTCTACGGTAGATGTACGGAGGCACTGTCATGACACTGATGTGCTAAAACTGAAGTGGATCATTTCAAATTTGACCCTCATAGGGATTTATGAGGACATTCTTGGTTTACTAATTGTGACCAAGATGTTTCTCTGCAATGAGACATTACAGTTATAATGCGTACAAGACTAGATATTTGATCATGCTCACAGCATATATTGGACAATAAATGAAATTCCTCTTAACCAAAGTTCTTCGCAAGTTTAAATATGATGGAGTGAAAAAAATTATTAAAACTTTAGTTTAAGTGGAAGAATGATGTAATAAACCCTACCTGCCAGGACACAGCCCCCAGTATTACTGTTGACACGAGACAAAAGAAGGCCAGGCGTTCCGAAATGAGGCAGAAGTGTCGGATGCCGCGGGAAGCCATAACTTGGTCCAAACTCCGGCTACTTGATCGATGAGCCCGCCAAGCCTTCTGGCATTCGCTTAACTTGGTGTGGAAGCCCCAAATTGTTATCAGTAAAATGATGTGGCATATGGCCCAGAAAAGACCAAACAGGCAGAATCCTGGGATGACCAGATACCACAGCTCCAAGTGGCCAAGCTGTGAGACAAAAGAGAAAGATGTACCTGAATTAAGCAAAAACTTTAAAAAAGGACTTTCTTAGGAAGCTGTTTCTTGCAGAATGTTGTTTTTACCTTCAAGGCAGCATAGACGAAGAAGGCCAGCTCTGTCAAACAGAGAGGAAACAGGGACAGTCTCCTCCACACCTTGCCCAAAGACAGCACTGGCATCCAGCGCTCGCTGGGCCCCAGCCCGCTGAAGTACACATCTAACACAGGCTCACTCAGCAGCCTGCCCAGATAGCAACTTAAGGCATATGGGTTGGCTGGGATGTCTATGGCCTGGAAAAATGCAAGTGAGGTAATCAAGGCAAAACTGATAAGGTTGGGTAAAGCGAGGAGGGATTTCATCCTCAAGTCCACAATTAGAGCCCCCAATCCAACAACTAACCCTATTATGGCCACTGACTTATGGAAAAGCATGGCAGTACTGGCAATTCCAAATCCCAGGAGCTCCAGCCATTCACTTGATATCAGCAAGACGGGTTTGTGTTGGATGGAGGTGCATATGCGCTCAGTTATGGCCCATACTCCCTTCATGGCCACACTAGCTATTAGAAGATAGTTGGTGACCAGTTCTTTGACATTTGACCTTAAAGCGGGGCTGTTGAGGAAGCAGAGAAGTCCCAGCAGAAAGCCACACCACAAGTGGAACAAGCTGAGGCTGGCTTTCTCCATGGCAAAGTAGTAATGGAGAATACTGGCAATCCCCAGGACAAAGAGCCCTAAGATGAAGATGACCAAAATCATGGGCTCACTTGTCACCTCCCAGCGAACATACATGCCAACACATACAGCTACAAGGAGATTTATGCTGGACAGGTAGCCCAGGCAACACACAGATGTAAACATGTCCACCCTTTTTTGTCCCTTGGCTGTCAGCTCCTCTTCTTCCTCATCTCGCTCCATGGCTGACTGGAAATGAATTTATCCAAAATAAATGGGACCCTTTCAGTTTCCTTCACTCATCCTCTGGATGACTTGTAAAGGGAGGACTTTGCCTCTTGATGATCTTCAAAACTCAACCCCTGTGAACAATTCAAAAAGCAGTGTTACTTAGGTTAACAGGAAGTATTAATCGTATTACTCTGCACCGTCATGAAATGGTAAGAGTCGTTCAGAAATCAGTCTGCTGCAGAACAAAACCGTCAAAAACGGCTACTCATAAAGAAAAAAGTCCTTAAAACATTACCAAGTCAACTTGTTTCAGTGTTTTCAGACAAGTTTGCGCTGCTATACATGTAATTACACATTACCAGAAAACTATTTACATAACGTTTTTGTTTGAGAAACAGCAATTTTATTTATAATTAAAGTCTTCCAAACAGTATAGATACGGGAGAACTTTGGCAACAAATAGATTAAACTGTAGTTGCCGAACCTGTCACACACTGACAAGAAGCAGGATAGTGACACAGAACAGCGAGTTTGCGAGGGCAAACAAACGCAAATAACTGCGGCCCTGCTGTCAGTTTGTGACGATGTGGCACTGACGCTCATAAGTTTGCTAACTTAATTAGCCATACTTGCTAACACTTCGCACTTACTAACCCTTTACTGCCTAAAAAGATAAAACAAACACATCTAACCACTGTTGAAGCAACTGCTGTAAAATGTCAGCGAAAAGAATAATTTCATGCAAAATCTTGATCGTGAAATATTGCTTACATGTTTGGTTGTCAGCAGATGCACTTCCGGATTCCATACAACAGCATGTCGCGAGGGACAAAATAGTTATGTTCTCGCTTTTTTCTGGTTGCAGTATGAACATGCGAACAGAAAACACAAATCCCACTTGTTTTTGCATTATGTTCTGATTAGTCATGAATACATATATTCTTGAATTCTTTCTTCTTATAAAAATAAGAAAGCAGAAATGTTTCTTCAAAATAACAGTTTGATCAGTTAAAAACAAAACTATGATGAAACTAGAAAATAAATTATTTGTTGAGAGTCCAGTAAAGCCACAAAATGGAACTTGGCAAGGCATGTTTAATTGTACAGCACAAGTCAACAACAGGGTGATTCAAAGTGCATGACAGAGAAATCAATATGTCACACACAGGATGATAAGAAGCATAATTTATGATTAAAAACAAAAGATAAAGGAAGACAGAACATCAGGGAAGCTGATCAGAAGCTTTCAAGGAGTTTGTTACAGACATGGAGCATAGAAGCAAAATGCAGCTTCATGATCCTGGGAACTGATCAAGACAAGGTCCAGAAGACTTGAGAGGTCTTATGAATTTTTTTGTTGTTTTTTGCTATGCATGTCTTACTGTAA
>JAVQJG010281390.1:0-26210 GCA_036024015.1 Craterocephalus amniculus | reverse complement strand
CACCTGCGGGGTGGCAATTTGTATTGTGAATTCCCCCCCCTGCCCCCCGCCCCCCCCCCCCCAAACAAAATTTGTATTTCAAATTGTGATAAATGACGAACCTGGTGAGAGTTACTTCATTGCTACTTTGTGTTCTGATATTCTAGACAGCCAAAGAATCATATTATAGTAACACATTATATGTGGTTCTCACTTAGCTGCTGTATATGACTGAGACTTTTATAGATTCTTCTTTTTATTTTTTAGTGGATGATGAGTAAACAGGTGGAGTTGGACTTGGTCAGATTAGCAGTTTTGCTGGCTGTAAATGTTTAAAATGTTGTTAGTGAAATAAAATGCTATTAAACTCTCCTTTTTTAAGCCATAAACTACACAACCAGCTACATGTTCTAGCCTTGGATTCTGTAATTGACATGTTGTATGTGTTTGTTTTCACATTAATCTGTTGTTCTTCTGCTGTGTTATTTGTGTGCACAGCAAATATCATTCTCACTCTTCATTTTCATGCATTGTAATTACTCGCATTCACAGACCATTAAACCGTTAACAGGCTACAAGCTAAGCCTGAATATCAATTATTCTTAAATATGGAAAACCAAAAACACAAAAGGGTAAAAAGCAGGCTATTGTTATGAAAAGAAATTGGACCAGGTGTGTAGATACAGCCCACTTTTTGGGGCCCAATTTTTAAATGAATTGCTGTAATTTTGTCTGCCATCCCACCCCCTACTCACCCCCTACAGACAATTATAGTTGGGGTGCGTGCTGAAGTGAAACTAAGTAAATTCACTTTATGACACTGCTGTGACATGTGCATCTGTGATTTCACACGCTTAATGTAAAATTTACAGTTGCTGTATTGAATGTCACATTGGCTGTAGGGAGAGCTGGGGGTAACCAGAGCCCCCAGAGAACAAAGCAGTCGTTTTGGCCTTGTACCCCCTCATGCATGCCTCCCCGGCTGTCCGCCTACCCCTCCCTGTTGCTCTTTACAGCTGTGGAGGTGTGATCCGAGCACGAGGGTTGGCCTTATAGCCGTTAAGCAAGCACCATGGTGCTTCTAATGGCCAGCAGCCTTAATGAGCAAAACACCTGAAAGTATGGAGGAGTAGGCAAAATGCACCTTTCTCAGGAAGCTGGTAGAAATTTGTGTGGATGGGAGAATATGGAGCAAAGACCAGTCCAGTTCCAATGGCCAACATGGACACCACCTCTTGCATATATTCATGCAGATGACCATGCTTTGAGCCAGCTGTAGAGCATTCTGGTAGACTGGAGTGGTCATGTTTTGAAGAAAGAGGCCCACGCTCACTCAAAGTTCAAACATGGATTAGGCACGCTCGTCCCATGGTGTCATGTTCAATGGCAGACCTCCCCCTCGGGGAAGTGATCCTCTACAGAAACCCCCGGTATTGATTTAGTTCTATATAGATTATCAACCTAAATCGTGCTATTAAGCTGTAAGTCCTGCATTGTATTGATGTAAACGAGCTTTTACCAGGTATTGTTTTCCAAGTCACTGAAGACATCTGATATTTTGTGCCATTAGATATATTCATATGATTGTTTTCTGTGTGAGCAGTGAATTTAACTCATAGAGCTTTCCACAAGCCTACTTTAAAATTCAAAAATGATTTGATTTCCATTAATTACCCTTTTGGCGATCAATGTTTCCCATGAAACCCTAATATTTCAATAGACAGTGTAATAATATTTTTCTTTCAAAAATTCCAACTACATTGTTCTGAAAAATTAAGGATTTTTGACTGAAATTAATTCAATTTCTACTATTTTGTAAAAAAATAAAAATAAAAACTCACAATTTTATGTCTTTCTGGAAAGTCTTAATATTGTGCATCATCATGGTCTTTACTGGTAACTATGCTATACTTTTAGCTATCTGGTTTTCCTTAATCATACCAAAACACATCTTCTCCCCTTTCCCATCTTCAACCTATAAGGAAACAGGCCACTGTTATTCCACCAGAAAGTTATAAACCTGCAATAAAACTGTGGCATGGCCCCTATGTGCAGCACGGGTAATGCTCCATATACTTTAATGATACACCGGACCAGGCCATATATTTCTCTCCATATATTGTATGAAATTCAAAAAGTTAAGGTAGGGGATGGACTTTGTGACTTTAAAAGTTTGATGTACTTTATGCCTGTTAATGAGTACCATCCACAGTAGTGGATGGGAGACATTGTCTGTCTTCAATATTCATGCGGATTTACAAGATGTGTCATTGCTCTTGCACTGAAATATTTAAATAGCAGCTTTGGTTGAAAAACAATACAACCATATTTTCACAGAACAAACATCCATCACTCTGTTTTGTATAATCTAACCACTTGACTATGATATTTTGTATTAAAAAAAAGCAAAAAAGATTTCCTGACAAACAGGTTTTTTTACATTTATTTTGACTTTTTTTGTGAATGTTTGTATGAAATAACTTCAGGGAGTCACAGAACCATATAAATGGTCAGTATATGCTTTGTGACTGTAAATTCTTGTCACTTCAGCTTGTATCTTCCTACCCTTAAGAAAACACGTGGCAAATTTTGTTACATTACATTGCATGCAGGCCCTGATACTAACCACCTCATACATACAAATTTGATAACAACAAGAGAGGATCAGTCTTTCACCACCACAACCGCTAAACACCCCTTACAATGAGAGCCAAATGTGGTAATAGACAACATGTATTTTGGAGTGCAGATGTAACTCCAGGCTGCAGCCACATGATACTGACGATCAATGCTAAGTTGCGGTTGAAGCAGATGTCTAAACACACAACAGCGCTGACAGACTGAGGCCCGGTGTTTACAGTTGCCTAAAAGAACAAAACATTGTGTAGTCACTGAATAAGGGCAATACCTCTCTCCATTAATTACAGTTCGGATTATTAGTAAATTTCATGAAGATTAACCAGGATCTGATTACAGGTCAATCAGATAAAATACCTACAAATTTACAGCTCATGTCTCAAGCTAATAAACAGTATTTCAAGTTGTCTCCTGAAGTTTCCAAGGCCTTGTATCTTTCAATGGATTTTATTTCTGACATCACAACTTAAGCATTACAACATTTGCTTTAGCAGGCTCTCTCCTGTTTCAGCTGTAGACATTTGAATTTATAAGAAACGTCTCCGTTCTTTCCTGGGAATTTTGACAGATGAGGCAGGAAGTTGCATTCCATCAGGCATCTGTTGATCCAACCAAACTAGTTTGAGGTCAGCCAGGTTTAAAGCCTGATCATTTCACCTGTCTGTGCTGAAGAAGAAAGTTGCTTTTCTAAAACTGCTGTGGAGGAAATGAACCATTGAAACACTTCAGTCTTAAAGTGCTTAAGGAATGTTGTGTTGCTGTGTACTCTCAAGGCCTTTTCTTTAGCTTTGCCAACTCTTCTTTCTCCCTCTGGCTTAAGAAATTAACTCAAGATCTCAAGGTCTGTCCTCAGGGTTTGCATTGTTTTGCATTTTACAAAATACATCCTTTACGCTTGGAAACTCTTGCAGACATAGCCGGAGTGGTTTGCCAATACCTAAATGCTGCCCATATCTGTTCACAAAGTCCATATTGGGGTGTGTTTTGGTTGACTGTTTTGATGTTTTCAGTTGAAATTGTTGAAATTGGATTCTTGTACTACAGATGCTCTGCCAATTTAAATATGAAAATATGCAGTCACTTTCATAATTGACAACACACAAAGACCTTCAAAAATGCTACTCTTGGAATGGGATTGAATGATCGCGGACTGTGAGTTTCTGGTGCAGTTCCTGAACGGAAACAAGGATCCCACTCAATCCTCAGTGCTTTTTATTATATTATTATTTCTTTTGTAAGCAGCTGTTCCTTTAGTCCAAGCTATGCCGTTTTTACTTTTTATTTTGTCTCTGCATTAAATTAAGAGGGAAGTTAATATGCAGACCTTACCATGTTTCTACTTCATCATAATATGTAATCATAAGTTGAAAGAGAGAATTGCTAACTGAAGGGAAAACTTTGATTAAAGATCAACACATGGACACCATGTGAGGCAATACACCAGCATGGGTGGGACATTGTTCTAAGCTGTGATCACTTTAGAACAGTTAGACCATAATTTGGTTGATTTGTGACTGAAAATTATTTTTTACTCAAAGGTTGTTGAATTGACTGGAAGCATTGTGAAATTAATCACGAACAACACAGACTAATTGCCAAGTATTTATACACCTAATGTGTTTAGAAGTGTAGTACATTAGGCTTTGGCAATATTCATGGACAGGCAATACTCCTTGTTGTGATGTGATAGAATTTGGCTCACCTGGACTTGGCTTTGAATTATTTTATTTAGTATGGTTTCGTTTGGAAGACACAAGCAGTTAACCATTGACAACATTTTCATGTTTCAATCCATTAACCCTCTAATTGTTCATATTGAAAGAAACAGCCCATGTCACCTCCATGAGGGATTCACTTATAATTTTTTCCATTTTGTGTCTCTCTGCAGATCATAACAAGAGGAAAGGTAATCAAAGCAGTAGTCGGCTCTAAATTTGGTGTCATGGCAGTGGCTGTTCTGGAAACCGATGTGGAGAAAAATGGTTCAGTGACCAAAAGCATTGTTGTTAATTCAGCTGCGTATGGCGGAGAGAGATGCAGTCAGCATAAATTGGGCTCTACACATGCACTTGTAGAATTTGCCAGTGAATGTTCCCCTCAGCTGTGGCCTGTTCACACTTTGTTGACTCCATCCACCTTCACTCGCTGATAATCACAGAGCAGGTCTTTTCTTTTTACACTCGTTTTCTTCCCTCCCGCTACAGCTTTGGCCAGGAAGGAGCTTTCACAACTCAACTTGTGTGGCCACCCAAAACCAAAGGCTGCATCCAAACTTTTGCAGGAACTCTACAACTAATCCTTGGGTTTCCACAGGATCGAGGAAATGAGAGGAAGAGGAAGAGAGTATGTGTATGTGTGTGTGTAATACATGGACAAGCGAGAGTGAGAGCTGTGTGGAAGCACACCAGTGGAGAGAGAAACCAGATTTATTATCGCCAAAAAATCAACTGCAGATGTCAGCTCACAGATTCTCCCTCTGCTGCCAATTACAGACGCTCACGCAAAGATCTACTCAGCCTTCGACTCTACCTCCTCATACACGATGCACACACACCTACACAAACACACTGACTGACATTTTACTGTACTTTTGCATGCATTTACAAGATTAGCATTCATAATTTGAAAAAAGTCATAACCCAGTACTACAACTGTAGCTGAAGACCCTTCTGGTTTGTCTTCTACTAACAATGAATAATGAAGAAGTCCATAAAAAGCATTAGTGTGATGTCAACAATAATACCTCTTGGATAAATTTCTCCCCTCAAGCTTTTTTCCTCCTGCATGTTGTTCCACTGTGTCCATCATTATGTGCTATTTTAGGTCGTTACTGAAATCCCCAAAAGGTCTGCTGGATTTAGCATAATCTGTATGTCGAATGTTGGATTTCATTGTTTAGAGGAAGGAAGATGTGAACTTGATAATGGCTCACACAAATCACATACAGGAAACGTGACTGAATTACCATTTTATCCACCATTGTGCAGTGTGTGCACATAATAATCGAGAAAAAATCCTGAAGTTATGATATTGTTCATATCCTGGAACAGCTCCTGCAGCAGACATCGACCTGAACTGAAAGCCCTTGTGGTTTTAAGCTTAGGATGGCACAGAGTTGACCAGCAGCATGACTTAGTTTATGAGCACCGCCATGTTCAGACAAGGAAATATTCTTCTGTCACATTCTTTCAAATGTATTCATGGTTGTAGTTATTGTATTGTAACATTCATTTAATAGCATAGTGGACAGCAAGAAGTTCTGAGGTGATCTGTCTTAAGCTTTTCTTATTACAGCAATACGGTTTGGCAGCAAGCAAGTCAGATAATAAGCCAGGCATCATCAATTATGTGTTCAAACATCATACCAACTTATATTCAGGATAATCTGAGATTTGACGCATCTATAAATGTCTGTTACTCTCCAGTTTCATCTAAAACTTAACCTGCATGATGAAGTCTAAGACAAAAACTAAATAAATTAAATAACCAATTCTGTCATTTAAAATAATCACATTTATAGTTTGTTACACATAAATCAGTGTGGTGGAACACCTGAATAATTAACTTTGGTTTTATTTGTTTTCTGAGCCTTTTTGGAATTAGAGTTACTGTATACTAACACTAGCTGGGATTGTTATCAGTGTTTGGCCTATATCGGAGCTTAACAAATCAATCAAAAAAATATAATGAATAATAGACCCACTGTCTAGCAATTTAAAAAGACTGTCAATTTTTTTTTTAAATTGCTGATCACAAATATATCATGAACATAAGATGTAAGGACGTATTGCAGCATTTTTCAATAATTAAGTTTAAACTAAACTGGAGATTTTTGAGCATTCAAAGTTTGCTTGAAATTTATTCTGTCACAAACAAAGCATCACATATTAAAAGTTGCGCTTGATCCATAATGTAGTCTTAGTATAACACAACTATGTTTGCAGCAGGTTCTGGAGATCTTTTATTAAAATATCGCCCATTATGTAATCGATGAGTTGTTCCTTATCTGAACAATAAAATGAAAGACTTCCCTGATAAAATGCCACTGTTTTTTTTCTGGTAGTAGAAAGGGGGCACACATGTATGCAACTGAACCTGCAAAGAAGGTACTAAGAGTCAAAATGGTCAACATGTTAAGGAGAGTTGGCATTTTTAAAGCGCAATCTCCACCTAAACAAAACATTTTCACTCACTAACTGTTTGACAGCAAATAAAATATAAAGTCCATTAACCGTCACTCAGCTGATTTTGCAATGCCAGCTTGCGATGTATACGAAAACACAAATTTGTCACTCCAGTGGGATCAATCCCCGCCCGCGCCACTCCCTCATAAGGTCACAACACAAATTTCTGTTTGGTTGGCTTTTTCTTTCCCCCGCTCTTAATCGCTTGATGTCTTTGCCTTAGCTCCCTTTATACATATTTTTTTGTTTGCTGATATTTCCTGATAATCAAATTTAATATTTCGACCACAGTGGTGATATATAGTCCAGGCAAATGATCTGTATTTGTCCACAAAGGGAAATACGGCTTATGAACGGTTTCATTGTCTGATAATGTATAAGCCTGTTAGGGTAAATTCAGAGTTTGGAATTAGTGTTTCTTTTATGCTGCATGTGTCCATGAGCTTGAAATTCTAGACTTTAATTTATGTGTTAGTGGAGAAATTGCTTTTTGTGTCTCATAGCTTGACACTTGAAGCATTGTGAAGATATTCGTAGCTGTAGCATATTGTTTACATGACAAAATTAGTCCAAGCTCATTTAAGGCAGGTGTGGAATAAAACGTCAGCCTTGGGCATCTAACTAAAATTGGCATATCTCACCCCTTTAAATATCCCACTTTGAAAATCTTCTAACAGTTTACATGGAAATGAAGTTTATAATGATGATGTGTTGGAAATGAAAAATAAAAATACAAACAACTTTATCTAAATTTATCATTAGTATTTTTAATTTACAATCTAATTGGTTTTCCAAATGTACCGTGTTTGAGACAACTGAAACCTTCCCATCTGGGCTGGATTTTACAAAATATCTTTACTACTTCATGTGCATACATATATATTCTCTGAATTAACTTATTTAATTTATTATTTTAATTATTATGACTAATAAGTTGTTGAAGGCCTAAATAAATGATCTTTGAAAATATATAACTGGTTGATATTTGTATAGAATTTCTTATCTTCAGTACTGATAAACTAAATTTTATAAAACTGCTATACTGAATTTTAATTCAATTCTTTAATTGTGATTCAGCGTTTTGGGCCAAATGTAGGAACTGTGAGTGCGCTGCTTCTAAACAGGCTGACTCTGTGATAAATGTTATGTTCTGTGAGATGATGAATGTAATAAAACAGTATTAACACAGTCAAACTAATCAAAGGTTAATATGTGGGTTTATGTTAAGTTAATGATCTGTGGCCTAAATAACAATAAAGCACAGTCTAATTAGTATGTTTATGAGAGGGCCTTCATTTTGATAGATGACCATGCAGTATTTTAGTGCCGCCAGCAACAATGGCTAGTCTAATGTAAACAGCTCAATGTCCAGTGCTCTAAACGCACAGAGTTGTAAAAACATTTATAGGATTAAGAGGATGGGTCAGAGTCAAGGATGGAAATGTGTGTATTTGTGGTCAATGGGGGTCAGGTGATTTACTACTCAGGCAGTTTTTATTTATTTTTTGCCGAGCAAAGTGATTTGGAAATGGAATTAAGTCTCTCTTTTTCCATATTTTCTCTTTTTGGTGAAAATGAGTCTATGAATAAATTCAAGCAAATTCCTGTCTTTCTCTTGCAGCTCATTTTTGGTACACATCTATTACATACAATGGTTTACAAAAAAAGAAACAAATCTTTATTTTCCTGTGCCATCTCAGTGCAGAGATTAAAGGGGAATTTGACACTTCAGGACCAACATAAAACTATTCATGCTAAAACATTTAACTTCACTGTTGATGTCCTGTGTTCCCTGACAAGTAACTTTAAGATAATGTCATTTATTTAATCTGACATAAAGGCATCACCACAATGAATTACAATAACAATGGAACAGACTAAGGTGATTTTTTTTCAATTCTGTCTGTATTTGAGTACATTATTCCAAGCAGGCCCTTTAGCTTTTTATTACCAAAAATTTGAGGTGTTATGTAGATGGTTGCCGTAGGAAGGGATATAGCATGTTTCCACAGTCCTGTTTCTGTGTGGTTATAAAATGCTTTAGCTTTGTGTATTCTTTAGATATTAAGATACAGCCTAAGTGTGAAATACTTAAGTTGTAAAAATGCTTAAGATCTAATCTCCCCTCCAGTGTTTGTCATTTGCCCCTACTGTAAATCAGTGCAGATTTGTTCACAGATAAGATGCAACTAAAATCCACATTGATTTCTCTTTTCCTTGCAGAGAAATTAATAAAATTTTCTATAATTCTTATAGCATTAATTCATCCATATCGAAAAAAATCAGTTGTGATCATTGAGTCATTATTAAGCTCCTCCCACTTTGCCTCAACTTGTATTAAGTCTCAAATGAGAGCTCGCCCTGCATAGCATTTCAGCTCAGACCTCCCTAATTAGTTTAACATTAGCAACCACAATCAAACATGTGCTTTTCTTGAGTAGGGGAAGTTGTAAACCTCAGTATTTATTTTGTGTGCCCCTGTTTGCACCATTAAAACAGCTAATAGGTAATAATGCCTTTCCCCCCGATTGATAACGAGAGCATTTAGCGCCTTGAGTCTGTGTGTGGGTTGTGATTTGTTTGACTGCAAACTCTTGAGTGTGAATTAATGGTACTATAGGGGTTCATTTTAAAGGGCAATTTGGTTCTTTTTGTACAGGGGTGGTCAGCAAATTTAAAGTAAACCAGTTGTGTCACAAATAATGTAAATAAGAACTTTTTAATTAGTCATTTCAACTCACATCTGTTCCATCGGACGTTTACCCCAAGCTCAGCATATCAATCATTTCTGAGACACAAGCCCACCTAACTTCATCCAATCTTACACCCTGACACCTACTGAAATCTCATCTAGTATCACCAGCTAATAGCTCAAGAGTGACTTACCCCCTCAGCTGTTTTATGACTGGTATTTTTTTATGAGACCACAGTGGGCCTCCTAGCCCTGAGAGGTCAGACGACTCGGCTGCAGCGGTCAGAATGAATGGTGCATTTCTTAGCCGTGGCATGATGGAGAGGACACACTTCCTCCAGCCTTTCCTTCCTTGCTGTAAGTGATGAAGCACACAGACAGAACAAATCTTAAAAAACATGTCAAACCACTGTCTACAAGCTCTGCTTCTTGTATGGAACACCACAGGGGTCATTATGAGCAGTTTCTCTGTGACAAATCTTTACAGAAGACATTGGTGCAGGATCTGTTTGAGTGTAACTGGGGGAAAAAAGGTAGCTTGTATTCACCCACTCCCGGAAGATGTGGTTCATTTCATTTTATATGGAGTGAAACAATGGGTTTGGATGGGCTACTGCTGAGTTCTCATCTGGAGGTGACCAAATGGGATTTGTATCAGCCAGCACTTGATAACCTTGTTGTCTTTTTTACATTCACGTGCAAAGGAAAAAGGCGACGGAGGAGGAGCAGAAAAGGGGGGCTGTGTGGCTTTGTGAAGTAAAAGGAATTCTGGCTTTTGCTTTGTGCATTTTATGAGGACTTGCAGCAAACTTCATTGGACAGCCCACTCACTGCCCGAGCCCTCACGATTATAGGATGTATCTGGTTTCCATCATGACGAAAGACGCTTGCATGCATACGCATGTATGAAGGGACAATTATGCACATGTGCATACTCACCCGCACGTGCTGGCTTCTACAATATATGAATCAATGTTGTATCAAATGCACATTTCATTCTCATTCTGTCTTTGTGTGTTTTTCTCTCACACACACTCTGCAGTTAGAGTCTTGGAGCAATCAAATAGCTGTACTACACTCAGTCTGATTCCTGTTTTCCTGTGAGTCTGCACCCATGTACCAATGGTTCCTCCCCAGTGCTCCAATAAAACCCCACTAATGATCCCCCTCGCCCACACCCTGGATCTGGAACCCGGCCCGTGGATGCACATACCAAGGGGCACTTTATGAGTCAAGCGGCCGTGCTTACCCGTGATGTCATCCACAGCTCTCACTTAATCCCGCCAATCCCTCTAGAACTGCCAGCCAGTCACACTGGACTAATACAGCTTTCCTCCTACGTTTTCACCTCTTTTATTTCCTTTGTTTCTTTTTGTTTTGTTGTTTATCCTTCAGGCTGTAGAGCCCTGCTTTTGTACCGCACACACTCCAAATCTGTTGGTGGGTATTTTTGCTTTTCTTCAAATTGCCCTGCATTTCCAATTGCTGGCACATTAACTGCTTCTCATCCGTCACACCAAGCATCAAGCAGACACTCCCGAAGTTTTCAGAGTTGCAAAAAGAGATTGTAGGTTTCTTTGTGCCCCCCACATACCTGCCTCCATCAAAAGAGGAACTTCTCTGACATGCTTCTCCACTCTACTAATCTTTCATGTATTTCTTGGAAAATAAATACATGACATGCCACTGATTTGCATTAATTTGTGTCAGTTTTGAAAAAAAAATCTGAGAGTAATCACTGACATTGATGTTGCTGTTGTGGAAATACAACTTTATAAATGTCACCCATGGCAGTTAATTAAAAAAAAAACTATACAGCTTTCTTTTTTGCACCTTTTTGCCTTGAATCATCCTGTCGTATCATTATTGTTGTGATGACATGTAACATGTTTGCTATTCTAACAGTTTAACACTGAGATACTGTTAAAATAATTAAAATCCTAATGTTGCTTGCATGCGTGGCAATTGCATGAATATTTGTTTTGCGTTTAGTACAACAGGTCTCAGTTATGATGTATGAGTGCTGTTGCCTAATCAGCTTTGGGAAATGAGCACACATGCACAGGCATGCATTAAAGACACACAAACAGGTTGCAGTAATCTTCCTGAAACACATGACCAACTTTAAAATGTGTGGTCACTGGATTTTTGTTGTTTTTTCGTAAGAAACCTGTCCCTGTTTCTGTATTATACAGGTTGAATAATGACTCTGACAAATATTAGCCTCAATAGCATCATCAGCTTGGACCATTGAGTTATTTATAATTATGAATAAAGGAGATTTAACCTATCATAAGAACAAGTTAGCACGCATACAGGCTTAAACGCTGCATGGAATCTGATGACCATTATTAATGTGTTTAATGACCCTTTACTAGATTAAAAGGTTCCAAACAAGCTCTTGTGTACATTCATATTTATACCCACAGGTTTTTCTTTCTCATCTTTTATGACTCGTCTCCTTTATCTGCTCCATGATCGAGAAACGCACTGATAGATTCTGAATAACAGCATTAAGGAAGGTGTGAGTTATCCTAAATATTAAACTCAAGTAGGATGTTAGATCTATACTGTAATTTCCTAAACATAGTGCCACTGGAAACAATTTAATGCAGTTCAATCTTTCCAGAGTAAAACTATTAAATACATTCAGCAAAATTAATGATGGTACAATCTGTGGTATGAAATGGTGAAACTTAAAACATACCTACAGGCTGGATAGCTAAAATCCCCTAAGGGAAAAAATATGCAAGTGCTGACCATACAAAGCATTTTTCAAATAATTCTTTTGATATTATATCAAATATAATATATATATATATATTATATACTCAATATATCTATCAATATTGATTCTAACCGTGTCTTTTTAAATTCCAACCCTTAACCATTTGCAAGTTAGACCAAGATAGGAAAGTGAAAGGGCTGTGGAAAATGTGTGAGATGGGTGTCATGTTCCTGGTCTCTGGCATGGGAGAGTGCGGGCCAACTCCATTCTTCACCTTCCTTCCTCCTCCTTGGGTGTCAGAAGCAACACTGTCAAGTGTGCACAGACATGTTGTGCGACATAGAGAAGGGAACTTGTCGTATGCAAACGTCATCACATTACGAAAACATCGCAATAAATCTGTTTAAAACATATGTAATTGTTCAAATCAAGTGTCTCCATGATACAATATGCCGAACATGGTGTGTTTTTGTGAACTATTGCTGCAAATAATGTACATTTTACAACATGAGAAGGTTGTATTACACCTTGTTAATGCACTAACTGCGGGCTTAATTTACAAAATTCCGATTACAAATTCATCACTGTACTGCAACTGTCCCACACTATTGGCTGGATAAAAGGATTTTCTAGTGGATTAGTAGCTTGTTCTTTATAAGGTAAAAGTGTCGAACACCTGTCACTGCCTGACATGTACTTGGCTGAAAAAAAGGTGACTGACTTGAAGCGGCGTCCACAGCTGCAATCTACATGGTTCCTTCCTTTGTGAATTCTGATAACAGCTTTTAGTCAGCGATGATGCTCAGGCAAGAAAGGACAGGTGACAATACATTCTCCTTCCTCTGAAAAGAAAACAGCTCATAAACCGAAAGGGACACACGCACAAAAAAAAAGAAAACTGGGTGAATAGATTGAAGGAGGAAGAGTAGATGGAGCTAGAAAGTCCATTAAAGAAATGGCATCCCCCCTTCCAAAAGAAAAGACACTGAAGAGGAAAAAAATCCCCACACAATGCAGTAGCCTGGGTGAAGTGCAGGATGTCAGTCGATGCTGGATCTGGGGTCCCTACGCTTTTTAAGCCTCTGTCCCCAAACCTCACCTTCATCCCACCTCCCTCCCCGACACACACTGCTTCTCCCTCTGCCTTACTCACACAAGCACATACATTTTCTTCCAGATATATCCCCCCACACCACCCACCATCACAAACCCCCCCACCCCGAAGTCCCAGTCATCTGCCATAATCAGAACGATGATATACGGGTCCCATTAAAAGAGAGGGGCTGCTGACATGCAGGACAATAGCCCCTCACAGTATGTCCAGGAAGCCTGCCCATCCAGGTGCACTCTCCCTCTCACTCTTTCTGCGTTTTCTCCCCTCTCTCTTCCCCCACCCCTGCTTCCCAGCCACCCCCAAATGCAGTGTGAGTCCATTGAGATGGAAGGTAGAAACAGGAGAGGAGCAAATGAAGAGTGGAGGGCTTGTATGGAGCCAAGGAGGGATTTGCAAAGAAAGATTTTAATGGAGACTGGGGTATCGGCAGGGAGGGACTTGAGGAGAACTCAGGTGTGTTGAAAAGACAGGACATCTGAGGAGTCATCGATGGAGAGGGAGGGGGGAGTCAGTGAGTTTGAAACAATGGTGATAATAAAAGTCTCCTTTTTCACGGCATGAGCCTCTCCGCTCCTTTTTCTTTTTTTGCTCTTTTTGCTTACCGTCTCTATCTGACCTACCGCAGCGCATCATGGGGCGCAGCGGAAGGCCAGAGTGAAGGAGAGGAGGAGCAGGAGGGAGGAACAGATGATAGGATGGGAGTGGTGGCAATAGGGGGGGAGAAGTGAGTCATATTGCACATCAGCACATCCTCCCTGACAGCCATCAGCTCATCTATCAGCAGCTAATTTAAAGAGGAGAGGAAGGTTTACATCCACACACATGCTGATAAGTATGTTTGTATTTTTATCCCCTAACACAGCTTTAATTCTCTGATCTTTGACTGTTGTGATGTTGCTAGTTTATTGATTTTCATATTTATTTCCCCCCCGAGAGAGAAATAATAAAAAGTAAAAGATAAAGAGAATACATGCAATGGTTACCCCATGTTTCACTGAAAATGAGCATCGCTACATTTTTCAACTGTACTGAAATTAGACATATTCTGCTAATTTTAGTTTTGTATGACACCATTTTACAGGTGAGCTAGCTAGTAGGTTTTAATTTGATGCATGTGCAAAATGTTCTTTGTTTAATTATGAACAAGCTACAATGTGGAAATTCTGATTCTTTCCAGTTAACTTCTTGGTTCAATTTAACACCAAGTTTACACATTCAGTTTGGACTTTTTTTTCTTCAATTAGTCCATTTTCGGTTTCATCAGACCAGATTATTTTTTCTTCTTTTCTACACACAGCATTGACTTATTTGTTTCATATCTTATCAAACAACTTTATCCATGATTACTCTGTTTGTTTGGGGCAATCTTCCTTTTAAAAATGAGGGAGGCTGCAGTGCTTTTGGGGATTTTCAATGCTGCTGACATTTTCTCATATCCTTCTTCAGATCTTTACTTTAAAATGATCTCCTGCACATTTATCATTACAAACACACACTTCTCTGAACTTTGCTGGTTTTATTTATTTATTTATCTTAATATCCACCTATAGGGTGGGCCTTAATTATGTCCCAAGAATACTGGGAGCAATAAATGAACTTTTGTATAAATTGGAAAGCATCACAAGAACTACAGAAAGGGTCTGAATAATTTTGGAAATAAGATTACACATTCTTAAAACATTCCAAAATTATTTTTGCGGTGTTATTTTAAAATATTATGTTTGTACTGAAAAAAAACATGATCAGAATCCATTTAAGGAATAGTCTGTAACATGGAAGACTTGAAAAGGTCTGCAAACGTTTCACACTGTAAATCTCAGCAGTCTGGATTGAACTAAGAAGGCATATCATTGCTCTCTTTACATTCAGCAATCCAAAAGGCCACTATCAGACCCTCAAGAGCTTGCAAGGTCTACTGCACAAATCCTCCTTTGCGCCAAGCAGTCCCTTAATACACAAGACAACCTGCCCTCAGCTCACTGTGTGGTCCTCTGTTCTTCAACAAAAAGAAAGACGAAACGGTAAAGAGGGCTGACATCTCTGTGTCGGATGCTCCTCTTTCATACATCCTGCGTCTGTGGCAAAACTCAGAGGTGTAATTTAGATAAGAAACAAACTTCTTTCCTGATTAGTTCTAATTCTTTGAGAAATGCGGATACATAACCCGCATCTTTGTCTCATTTGATCTTGGCTGCAGTTGTATAAAAAAACAGTTTAAGAAAGGTTACTTTTTGTTTGAGTGTGTGCTTGTAGTTTTTTTTTTTCTAAGAATGAAACATCATTGTGTTAGCAGCTCCAGCTTCTCTGGCAGGTTTCTCTATTTTCATGACTCATAAACTCCTACAGACCTTAAGTCAGTTGTTTTATCATTTCTACATTTAGATCTGTTTTCCAGGACATCCCCTCTCTTGTCCAATTTAAGGCTTGTCTTTTGTGTGAAGCCAAGCTCGACATCCTCGCACTCCCTTGCTGCCAAGCCCCGAGAGGTAAATGAAAGCAGGTTGTGGAGATGCATTCGAGAAGATGGTAGGAATTTTAATGACCAGCTTTCTGCTGCCTTTTCCTCTCCCGCCGTTTTGGCACTTGAATAATGATCCAGCAGGTTTTGCCATTGGGCTCCTACTGGCTTTGCTCATGAAAAAAGGTGGTGCACAGAGTGAAGTCTACTGTACCACTGCTCCCTGCCCAATGTCTCATAAAAAAATAAAGTACATTTTAATCAAAGCAAAGTCAAAACAGCTTGAATAAATAGATAGGCCTCAGTTTTTAAGATTCTTTTCAGTTCTTTGTATGGTTTCTTTGCTCTCTTAACATTTTCATTTTCCAATCTGGCTGAAACTAATACGATTTAGCATGTTTTCTTTAGTGTGTTTTCAATATTTGTGCATGTACACTGACACAAAATATACACTGCACAGTCACATCCACACATGAAATCAGGGTGACAGGCTGTCAAAGCCTTTGCAGCAGACATTACCTGAGACCAGCGAGCAGAGCACATTCGTCATGACCAATCAGAAGAGCCGGCAGAGTTTGTTATTGGAGCTCTGATTTTGAACCAGGGGTGCTTAAACACTCGGCGGTAGGTAAGGCTGACAAAGTCCTGGGTTGTGTGTGTCTCATTGCAAGTGTGTGGCACACTCCATTCCTATCAGACTTTGCTCTCTTCTTGAAGTAGAACAGATCTTCTGGATAAACTCACCGGGGGCAGAGCACCCCTCACCCCACCTCACCTCCTCACCCATACACACGCACAGTTGCTGATTTATTCCTACATGGCATGGCTCCCCGTCTTCCTTCCCACCATCTCTTCTGTCTTGATGGAACGGTTTATACATAATGAAACAAAGACAAGAGTTATTTTTCCTCCTTTTTCTGATTGCACTTTTTTCAGTTTACATATTGTTGTTGAAGGTCTTGAGTTTCCCAGTGTAGGCAGGCGGCCAGTCAGTGTGGAGCGGGACTGAGCGACTGGGAGCAAACAGCCATCGATTATGAATGTGAGGAAACAGAGCAGCCTGCCCGGCTACAAGCGCCGCAGTGTTTTGCTGCATAAATGATGACTGATGGCGCTGCATTCACACCCGTCTTTCACAATGTGCTTGTGGACGTTATCAAGCTCAAACGCACATACCAAGGCAAGTGTGTTCTGCGCACTGTATATACATTCTCTTTTAAGAAATGCTTTGATCCATCTGCATTTGATTCAGTGTTTTCCCCTTTGAGCTTCCAGTAAAGAGAGGAAGAAACATGTCTGCATGATTAGAGACTGAGTCATCTGTCCTGTGAAGATATTGAATGATAAATCTCAGGTAATCCTTTCCAAAATGGATTTATTTCTCAATGAAAACAAAGTTTTTCCCTTTGTCTTCTTTCCGCTGACATTTTCTTTGAAAATAATGCATATTCCAATATTATTTCCTGTATTTCAGCAATTGATGATGGTGTTTGATTCAAAGATGCAGGTTTGCTTAGTTGGCTCTAGAAGTCCTGAGAGGTTGTTGTTTTTTTTAGAAGCACACAGAAACCAGAAATCCATTCATTTTGAATTATTACAAAGACACCAGTCAGTGGAAACTGTAATTTCACGACTGTGGCAGATCTGTTTGATGATTACACATAAAGTTAATCCAAACAACCAGTTTTTGTCTGTCACACGTGATCACAACAAAACGTTCTTACCTGCAATACAATAACCTTAACTGAGTGTGAGTTAAAGTGACAGCAGAGACCAGATGTTAAAATGGACAATTCTGTTCAAAAATAACTATTGAATAAATCTAGCAATTAAATTTCAGACTGTAATCTCTTTGCGTGTGGATTCCCAGCAGACTGACAGAAGCGCACACACACAGACAGACAGACAGCAGAATAGACGTCCCACAGGACACAGAAAACTGAGAGGTGCCACCATGACCCCAGGCCTGCATGCGCCTGTAAGTCCAGTCTTCCACACTCTCCATTCCCAGCAGCTGACAGGCTATATGTGTCCTGCAGTAACCTTTTTTCTCAACTGACAACTTCAAAAGGTTACTCTGCATGGGTTACACCAAAACGTTATTTCCAGGCTATGTGTAACATGACAATGGGTGGCGGTGGTGGGAGGGGGGGAAATCACCAAAATAAAGTGGCAAGTTGTCCAGTTTTACCACATGGCAAATGTCAGAGTGTGACATATATGGGCTTATGAAAATGGAAAGCGAAGACAGGGCGGATCACAAATCCAGTCGTCTGTCACACTTTATTAGCACAAGCAGAGGCTGAATCTCTCCCATCTTACTGTGTGACACATTTGGTCCACAGATGAGCTCCATTGTAAAACAACTCATTGGATGTTAACAAAAACCACATTGCCAAAGAAAGTCCTTACAGTGAACAATTACCATTAGAGTGCAGGCTAACACTGATACACCAGTGTCCCCGCAGCTGACACTATATGTGCTTTTTTTTAAATCCCATCTAAATAAACACTAAAAAAAGTTTTGTTTTTTTTAAACTCATGCAGATGCATGTTGGTGTGCAGAGGTTTCTCTTTTTTTAAAGAAAAAACTGTCAAAGACACAAATGGTACCAATTTGAAGTCAATAAAGTATTCTCCTTTAGATCTGCCAGTTTCAAAGGACTGTGTACTGCACAGTGGCAATGGAGCTGTTTGGCACCCTCAATTCAGCAGCCAGCTCCTTAAGGAAAAGAGCCGGAGGATAACAACATACGCAAACAGAAATATATAAAGCATTGTTAATGTAACATAGAAGATGATGCTATTAAACAGAAATGCCATGAATACTGGGCATTTCTGCCTCATTGCCGGCTATTTAAGGCAGAAAATAGAATTTTATTGTGCTTAAATTGTACACCCAAGTCCAGTTATTTCACTAATGATGTATTTTGTTATGATTCACATATCTTCGGATAGACAGTTTGTGTCTTTTAAAAATGTAAAAAACAATAGACAGAGACAGCTGCCAAGTCCACTGTGCAACAAGTGTTTGTGCATCTGACACAGGAGGGCAGTCTTTCAACACTTCACTCCACACCAGTTTTCTGTTCATTTTCTCTCTCCTCTGAGGAATGGGTTGGTGCATCTGCAATTATTTTCCGGTATGATGAAAATCATAAGATCATACTGAGTTATGTGCTCGCACTTTCCAATAAAGCTACATCTTTGCCTTTTCTGTATCGTCTACCATTCGCTTTCCCCCCTTTTGCACTCCTCCTTCTCCTTTATCATTCCCCTCTGTCCCTCTTTTCCAACAGGAATGCTTGCGACTCTTATCTTGAGCTGTCATAATTGAAAAATGTCAGGAGTCAATATTTATCCAGGTTGTGCGTGGAGTTATCTGTCATTTCAACATTTGCTGTGCTCCTTCAACAAACAACATGCAGCTCTGATGCGCACTGAAAAGCCTCTGCATGTCTTTTGTTCCCCTTCTTCTCTCTTCACTTTATCCACCCAGTTACTGGGTGACTGTGCCTTAAAAAAAACAACAAAAAAAGAAAATTCATTAACTCTTCCTCTTTATAAACCCCCAATAAGCCACCCCAAGGTTACGTAGGCGGCAAACCCTGGGAAGTGTCGTCATTTTTTATGTGTTGCCGAGGCCCCACACCCCCCCCCCCCACCTCCATCCAAGATTGCCATAACTCCCCCACCATCCATTGGAGATCATATTAATCATCCTGTCAGTCCAGCTTTCTTGCACCAGACGCACATATACACTTTGCACCAAAAACAAACAAATAAATAATGCAGTTGGTCACTGCAAGGCTGCAGGAGTCTAAAGAGAGAACGAGAGAATAATCTGGATGAAAATGGCAACAGAGATTTTGGGCTTGTTTGTTGCTTGCCACATTTATGCTGCAGTTGTTGAAACCTTTATGGGTCTTTGTTGGGTATTATAGTGTTTGGTGTTCTATGGTTTATTTCTCATGTGATATCAAGCTTATTGTGTGAGCATGCACCGTGGCCTGGCTTTATTTTTTCTCATGGTAGCCAAGCATCCACTCCTGTAAGTAAAGGAGGCTAACTTGAAAATGTTTTTAAAAAAAACTAACAAACAAAAAACAAAAACAAACAAAAAACAATATAGAACATCACTCAGCGGCCCAGAACTGGATAATGAAAGAATGTGTGGGTGTGTGTGCACAAAAAAAGAGTGTTCATGTAGGGTTGTAAAAAGGAAGTTTAAGTGAACTTTGTAATTTGCTGAATTCCCACATGATGCAGGGTTGACAAAGTAACTTGTTAATATTAGAATAAATCTGTCAACAGTACTTCTGGAGTCACAGTAATTGTTGTAGCTTCTTCACCAGAATACAAGTAAATACATGTAAATATTTGCTGAATTGCTCAAGTTTAGCTGGTTTTGAATTATGATCATAGTTTTGTTGATTTAAACATGTTGAAATTCATAATTATAATGGTAGTAACATTTGCAATACACACTTTTTTTTTCTTTGGAAGTGGTTGGAGAAAACACTGCCATCCCTGCTGAGCATTTTCTGCCATTGTGTGTGTGTGTGTGTGTGTGTGTGTATGCTGTACTCTGGGGCCCCACTATAACTGGTCACAGCGACGTCACCACCTAACAAAACAATGTAATACATTAGGACTGTTTCTGTGGACCCGAGCTGAAGCTGTTCGGAATTCAAGATGTCTTCCCAATATTTGTGTTATGAAAATCTTAAATGTAATGTTTTGCTCTCTAAATTAGTACATTCTTGGTGACTTTAACAATAGATTTGTTAGGGTATAGTATCTAGTTGAGTCAGAAATATCTCAGTAATCAACATTATGTACAGAAGTTCTGCAGTCTGCCTTCTTATTTGTCAATGCAATTATATAATTTTCCAATAAATACAATTTTTGTATTACATTTTGGAACATTTTCTGACTTTCTCTGTATTACCAAATGTGTTATAGAATATACCTTATCACATACAGGAAGGCAGAACACAAACCTTCCGTGAGGGGGTCTGTTTCAAAGATGAGAACCTGACATCTCAGAGTCTGCTGTGCTCTGAGGGCTTGCTGCCGGCTGGCAGCCGGCTCTCTGGAGTCCCGGCCCATTGCCATGCCAGGCTGGTGAGAAATGAACACTTGTGGGCTCGGCCCGTTCTGTCTGTCCACAGTTGTTAATGATAACATGCACCGACCTCAGCACTTGAAGCTGGCCCACATGAGCCTCTTAAAGCCTGCCAAGTTGGGTGTGTGTTCTTAATGCGAATACATCCGCAGCGTGTTCGGTGTCTACAGGACATATTGTAATAGTCCCGCCCATATTAATCTGAGTCATTGCTGTCCTCAGCGGCTTTTAGTTCCGAGATATACAGGAAATTATGGAATATATTTTACCTCGAATCTGGCACAGTTTTATGCTGTTTCGTTGTGATTCATTTTGAAAAGAATTCCGACTTAAAATAATTTTAATTGAATCTGCAAAAAGGATATGTTTACAGGAATATGGTTTTCATGCATTTCAATGATTCAAAATGAGAAAATCTCATCAAATCGATAGAATCTATTTTAATTGTCTATTTTCCCGTCTATGTAATGGTTTCTATGGTAATAGGCTATGTATCATGAAAACTTCCAAGTTTGACACTATGCTGATATTGAAATAACTAATGCTACATTTCTTTCATAGGATTGTTTGATTTATTCTTGTGACACTGAATCGCCATACTGTCCGGCCCTTCCCTTCATATAAACCAGTGTTTGACTGAAATTAGAAAAACTTGCGCTCTTGTAGTGAGAAAAAATATGACAGGCTATCCAACCCCCCCACCCACCGTTCCAAACTAAAGATTAACATTGTGATTCTCAGTGTCCCAGTAGACAAGCGTGATTGATTACATCATATTAAGGTCATTTCTACAACGGGGTAATTTTCACTCAAGCCTCCGGGCCATATTTTAATGTGCATTTGTTTGGCGGAGTTGTCGGCTCCTCCGCTCCTCTGATCTGAGGGGAAATGGATGGCGACATTAACAAGCGATTAATTAAAAACAACCACATTAATGATGATAGGACAAGAGAACAGGCCTCTCTTTTTTCTCCCTTGGATGCAACTAAATCCCAACAGACTTAGTTTTATTTAAATAATTATATCTTATTCTTTGTTTACATTTGGTTAATGTATGGTATATCGTCGCTTGGTTTTGTTAGGAGCAAATATCCTATGTTGAATAATGATAATGTTCCCTGAATTCAACAACAGGATGATGGGATAGAAATATTTTTGTTGGCTTTCGTTATAAGAAAACACGGGCAGGAAACTGAAAATTTAACTGGTAATATTAGAGATCCTTCTATCATTTGTTTTCAGTTTTTCATAAAAATGAACCAGATAAGTCCATTAAATGCTAATTTTGGGTTTTAAACTCGAAAGAAAAACGAAAATTATCTGAATTATTTAATGCATATAGCCTGTCTTTGTCTAACTGAGCCAGACGGTGAGTTAGTAATGTTTGTAAAAAGACTATAGTGCATCATTCATGAATTATTGGAATGATACATAATTTGAAATATATCTATACATAAGCCTGGTATGCATGTAGCCTCAGTATGTAATTGTGACCAAAGGTTTTGCCAAAATCTGTTTACATTTCTCTTCTTTTTGCTGAATTTGTTATAAAGTTTACTTTTTAAACCTCCAATTCAGCAGTCTGTTTTATATCAAGATCCTTCAGAAATAAGGTCTCAAATATTTTAAACGTTTTGTGTTTTATTGCTCCTCAGGTGCACACTGCGTTGTAGAAACTCTCCTTCGGGTCAGGCCTCCTGCAGAGCATCTGCGTGTGTACAGTCGCTGCCCTCTAAACTCTTCATATTCCTGCTTCTGGTAGCTGTGGTGCAGCACTCGTCTGTTTCTGACAGCATGTTAACAACACTGCAAAAAAGACCCAAAGAAATATTGGATTAGCGGTCAGATTTCTCATTTCCCATAGACGCACAAGGTCCTGAACCCAATTAATGACTAATAATTACCAGGGCAACCTCACTATGACCGCTTCTGGGGATTCATTAGAGGAAAAGTGGCAAGGGTCTGCTGCGGAGTGCTACTCCGAACTGTCACCAAAGGAAACCGGAGTTTGTGATTAGATGGGAATCTTGAAGAATTCATATGCACAAAACATTGCATCATAGTTATTGTGTTAATATTAGAGGTGAGAAGAGGTGTGGGACATCATGCCCTCCTACATCACATCATGCATGAGTTTGTGTTATATGTGCACAAGTTCAAGCGCCCTGCCGCAGCTAGTTACCGTGTTTACTCTCCCATTACATCAACTGTGCCAGAATTACAGTTAGCAAATTTACAATGCTCACTGCCCCCACAAAAGGGCCTGCTGCGGCTTTTTGATGTCCCCCGACTCGCCTCATCTACGGGCCGCACTGCGAGGTGCTCCATTTCACATATCTCATGTGCGCTGATGTTATCAGCGCCTAACGTCTAATCCAGAGAGCTGGAGCCTTTTCCACCGCGGATAAAGCTTGGGTTTCAGCGGCTTGTGTGTGTGTGCGTGTGTTTGTGTATGTGTGTGTGCATGTGTTGAGAGGGCCGGGGTACAGTCACCAAACTATACCACACTGGTCCACTCAACCAACAGACGCACAACTATCGTCAGCGCACGCGCCTACAGATCAGAATACGTTTTTCCAAGTTAATCTTTTCACTCTGCTGTCATGAGATTTGCTGAATAAATAAACAGGCCTACCTGTTAGGAGTTACTTTAGAACATGGTATTGGTGGCAAGTGAGGGATTTTTTGAGGGATTTTTTCAGATATGGTTAATAGGCTACTTGCTTTCCCAGATTAGGTATCAACATAATGTAAATAATTTCTATGATGTAATTAATAATTATAATGTAATTAAGGGGCTTTTCTGTACAACCTTCAGTTGTGAAGACCTCCTCGTTGCAGTGACAATCCACCCAGGGGACTGCATCGGCGAAATTAAACTAAAATACTTAAAATATTTTATATGTCTGGATTGACAGTATCTGCATTTCAATTAAGTTAATCCTGTTTTTGTTGTTGTTTGTTGTCACTTGCAGTTGATAATGAACCTCTTCAGTCCAATTAGAGGGATTAATAAAAACTGAGGGACCCTATCCAGCTGACTGGAGTGGAGTGGCGTACCTCTCTTCCGGGGACAGGGCCAGCGGCACACCCTTCACACGTTCCTTCTACACACAAGACAAAAAGGGGGGGGGTGCAAAAGTAGTAGAGGTTTTCCTTTGCAGCCCCTGCGTTTCCACTAACCCTTTAAAGGTCGACATTTAAATGGCGCAGAAAAGTAATCCCCAACGGCCTAGTGTTGGACAGCAGCACTTTTCTTTGCAAGCATAATCACAGTTAATTGCTCCTTAAAAGGTGTTGCACCATGTGAAATCATTTGTCCAACCCAATGCAGTGCAGGAAATATACAGAGGCCTCATCTGTTTCAGGCGGTTGATGGAAACAATTTTGACAAACTGAAGGGGAAAAAACTTCTGCTGATGTATTTTTCCTGCTTTGGTCTGACTGAAAAGAACGAGGTATCAATATAGCTGGTCAATTAAAAACAATGGATTATTGGTAGCTTGCCGCCACGCTCCCATGGTTCCTTCAGACACCTAGAGGAATAAACAAAACCTTTGTAGCCTACAGCTTGTTTTTCACCTAGCTTAATTTATTATTTGTCTATTGACTTACTTCCCTCTGTGTTCGCGTTTTCTTGTTCTACCTTCGCGATGTTGGAGCCTTCGCAGCTTGCATTAATCACTTCTTTTTTTTTATTTTAAAGAGAGCATTATTTTTGCGCTGCTTACAAATATTAATATACATTCTTAATAAATAAATAAAAAAGAAAGAAAGAAAAGAGAAAAAGGGTGAGAGCAAACACTTAACCTTCCTTGCGGCATTCTGTCAAACCAACAAACCAAAACCTTTCGCCTGGTTTGGTTACAAAACGGACCTCAATAAACGCTCATTGTATGCTAATTGCCACTGATTATTATTGATTAATGATCACGCCATTCGTTTCCTTTCAGAGGAAAATGTCCCATGGCGGTTTTACTCCAATGTGGACTGGAGACATGTTGGATGAGCTCAAGCCTTTATTCAAATCAATAGTTTCATGTGCACCAAATTGAACAAGATGCGGCACTTCGAGAAAGAAACATGAAAAACCACTGAAGAAAACACTAGACAGGGCGTGGAAGACGTGGTATAATTGTAGACACATTTTACATGGAAATAATAATAATAATTATAATAATAATAAATATAATAATAATAATTATAATAATAATAAATATAATAATAATAATTATAATAATAATAAATAATAATTTTAACCCACTGATGTGGAAATATGAATGTCGTAAATGCAGTGTGATCCAAGCAACTGATCCCTGCCGCTGTCCCAGCAGACTGCAGTTGCTCCATGACCACCGATCTTTAATGGGCTGCAACATAGAGCCGCCTTTATTCAGCTAAACTAGACGGAAACCATTCCCATATGACATGAAGGCTAAAGGCTCAGTCACCACAGGAATAAAACGACCAGTCTGCAATCATCAGGAAAAACAGGAATCTACATTTTCAACGAAATCTTAAAATAAACCATTGTTTCTTTTTAAGGTTTACATGTCATGCAGGGTCAATATATAACATTGTTATTAATGTATTATTATTATTATTATTATTATTATTATTATTATGTATCTATCAATAATAATAATATGTAGACTTTAAAAAAATAAAATATCTGAAATGGCAACAATAAATATCTATTTTGTTAAATATAGAGAGAGAGCTGAATCCTGAATACAATGAACGGCCGAAAATCAAGTTATAATATACAAGACAGAAAAATATTTTAGAGAATTTATGTCTAAGATTTGATCACCTGCGGTTGAGTAAATTCTTTCTTTCGTTGAAAGAAATATTAAATCAAATCAAATAATTAAAAAATTACCTTGCAGTTTTTCAGGTTACCATCGAGATGGTGGATGCACGTAGATTAACGTAAAGACAGTCTCTTCCTTCTGCAGTAAACAAACAAACAGGTGCACGACAAATTCAACAGTTGTACGGGGGGGAGAAAAGGGCAGCAGCCTGTCCACGTCGTTCAGGTGATCTGCGCTCAGCTGTATACGCGCACGGTGCTGCCGACAATGAGCACAAACACTTCTGCAAGAAACAACTGCTGCATATACAATAGTTTCAAATGTGAACATTGAAGGGAAGAGAGAGAGAAAAAAGCCTGGACTTCTCCCTGGTCCTGGTGGAGGCTCCATGCTTGCGTCAAACAGCTGCTGGCTGCTGCTTGTCCTCATGGCAAGCAGGTTTAAACACACAAACACACACACACACACACACACAC
>JAVQJG010281378.1:0-11865 GCA_036024015.1 Craterocephalus amniculus | reverse complement strand
CCAGCTGTTATGCAGTCTTCTTCCTATTTTACATTTTAGTACACTGATAGAGCAATAATCTTGATTCTTTACCTTGTTTCTGCCACTGTATTTTACAGAGGTAAGGCAACCCTTTTCTTTTATGCAGTAATGTTCATGGAGCCCTTCAGATGGGGTAATGGAGCCAGATGAACTCCTTGATCCTACAGAAAAAGTGTTACCTCCACATTACAGAGCGCGAGCAAAGGGAAGGGAGAGGGATTTGGCCTAAGTCTGGGGATAATAGCATAAGTGCTTTGTCTGTATTAAGCAACAGTTAATTAAGATATCTTATTTGCATAATCTCCCACATATGTAACTTTCAGAAACAGTCGCAGCAGAGGAACAGAATCCCTGCTGTTTCTGAAATTCAACTTATGTTGGACCTAACAGGCTACACACTATAAGCAAAAAATAAAAAAGGCTTTTGGATTGAGACAAAAGTAGCTCATTATCAGTTCTTCGGCCATCTGGCTTTGCTGCGTGATTGTAATGGATCATCTGGTCATACTCATGGCAACCACCACAGGCTCACATAATCATGATACAAAGCTGTTTGAAACAGTACTCTTAAACGGAGAAGCTGCAACCTTCCCACTGAATGTTTGTGCTTGTTAGATTTCTAATGTATTTTATGTCAATGTAGACATAAAAAAAGTTGTCCAGGATTGAAAAGCAATTAAATGTGGAAAGCGGCTCAGAGGGCTCCCTAGCTCAGAAAGGCTATCTTTTTTTCATTTAGACATTTAGTGGAGAAAATGACAAGAGTTTGTTTTCACAGGCTCACATACATTAACATGCACCCGTTTTAGCTGCCACAATACTGAACACAGAAGCTTGGAGTTCAAGATTCGGTGACTTGTCGACCATGGAAAGTCTGCTGTATAACTACTGTATAAAGTCGATACCCCACTGCACCTACATTTTAAGTTGTCTTCATTCTACATAAGTGCACAAACATTATGACACAATTTTTGTTAGCTATTTATTTAACACGCTTTAAAAACATAAATTCTATTTGCTGAACACATTGAGTTAAGTTATCTTTTGCATCTTCAACTTTGTTGAGTTTTTCTCTTTTTTTTCTTATTTGGAGCAGTGTGAGAGCTGGCGGCAGCACTGAGCAAAAGAAGTGCTCAGACTTGCAGCACCATGTGCTGGGAGTGCTGATTAGCCTCTACCAAATGTGATCGCCTCAGGGGGAGATCATTAAGCAGATTACTTTAAATGTTAGATATTTCTCTATTTCACAAGTTTTTTAATCTACTTACAGGGATACAGAGTACGTTTTGGCCACTAGGAGACCCTAACCTGTAATTTCCCCCAAAATTAAATGTTTGAACCACATATAAGGCGAATGTGAGCATCAGTAGAAGAGTCTGAGGAGGCCAGAAACAGAAAGACTGTTATTTATTTAATTATTTAGTATTATCATTTATTTATTTATGCAGCAGTTTCATGTGGCCAGTGGAAAGTTAGAGGTGGCCAAAAGTTGCACGTTATAAATTAAACTTTTGTTGGATCACTTTTATTTCTGACTTAACTTTAAAACATTTATTAACATTCTATCGCCCGTTCGGTGTTGTCTTGTGACTGGTCTGATCTGATCTAAGTTCCTCTACATGTCATTTGCAGATGCTCAGAACTATCCTTGAAGGTCAGAAGTTTTGAGGTTTGTACATTGAAATCACCATGGAAATTCGTCTTTACCAGGAATTTAACAACAATGCCAGATACGTTTTGTGTGTTTGACTGTTTCAGTTGAATAGGAGGCAATTCACCTGACCAGGGAAGAAGTTTTCATCTGTTCCCTGTGTGACAGTGTGTGGGTGCTGTCACTGTGTGCCTCCGACTGATCGTGCGCCCTGGCTACTTGGTCACGGGGATATCCCTTTGGCTGACTGGCAAGCGCGCATGACTTTCACCCGGGAGGTTGTGGGATCGATCCCCGCCCTCTGGTCATCCTGCCACACCTGTAACGAAACACCAGTGAGCAGCCTGGATTTTTCCTGTTAGCCCAAACTGGAAGCGCTGGGACAGAGTATGCAGTGCTCAAATTATCTCTAGCTGGTTGTCTGATGACTAGAAAAAACATGGATTTTCATAGACATGAAGTGGAGAAGTTCACCGGCAGCAGCCTGAGTAGGAGGCTGCAGCGAGTTTATGGGCTGGAACCGTATGTAGACCCTGTACTCAGGTCTACATACTGCATTCATGTCCACAGAAAAGTAATAATCCACATCTTTGGTGTCATCAGATCAGACGGACAATCGGAGTCCAAATGTCTGCTGCATACGTAGGGCTGGGGCATCAAACTCTGACATTTGTACAGTGGATCATATGAAACCAGGCTGTAAACAGATTTTTCTTAACAGTAAATCAGCAAAAGCTGATTCCCTGTTTAGCTGCTGTTGATCAGCCAAATATGCGACAAATGTCTTACATTGCTGTAATTTCCTTGGTAAAGCCGGAGATCTTTATAGGCCATTTCACTTACAATAACAGTTTTGGTGTCTGCCCTCCAGCGTGGTCAAAGTGCATGAACGCATGACGTGTGCATTATTAATGAAAAGGGTCAATTGCTTTCTATTTGGTGGGTCAGTTTGGTGTCTTTTTTGTTGGGTTAGTGTGGAGTAACCTTTTTGTTAAGCTACCGATATGACTTGAGTTTGGTTTTCTTAATTCTGTCCTGTATTTCAGTTTTTTGGGGGGTAAATTGAACCAACATTTCCTGAAACCACCACTAAACCACCTCATGCTTACCAACTTGGCCCCGTCACAGTTAGTTTCACAATTTTTTACCATGACAATTCATTCTGCTTGTGCTTAAAATCTATTTACCCTATTCAAGCTGAGCAATGCTTTATTCAGTGGGAGCAGGTATGAACTGCAGTTTGGTATGGATTGCAACATGAGTTGAGACTCAAGCATGAGTCACTTTCCCAATCTGCATTTTAACTTGGACTGTATCGATTGTCCATGAACCAACACTATAGCATGACGTTATGCTGTTACCAAATATTAGCACAGTGGACAGCACAAACCGTCAATGTGCAATTCTACAGCTGTTATATGTCCGTTAGATGCTGATTATAAAGCGGTATATAAAATTGCATGAAGGACATTTTGCTGAGCGAGTTGGGGATGACAACAGGCAAAAAAGATTACTCCACCAGTGAGCCTGAAACAGATTTAATGTGTTTCATGCCATTTTTATTATTGCCAGTGTCACGTGTAGTTTGAATATAAGTTGTGATATTTGCTCTTATGAATTTGTTACTTAGTGCTGCTGTATCTGATTATTGGATGAAACATCCCAATTTTCACAGTTACAAAATCAAAACAGCTCTGATTTGTTAGACGGCAAAATTACTGCAGCCCCATCCTCACAGGAACCATGAATTTGATAAACCTGCGCAAATGTTCTTAGAAGTTGGTGCATATTAAATATTTGGAGTTTTCTCTGAAGATTAAAAATGTTTTCTCAAGTGCAATTTTTGCTCCTTGTATAAATGTAGCAGAAAATACATAAGCTAACTTCTAAAGTGGGGCAGATTTTTATTTCTTAAAATGATTTGAGAGAGTATGGCCTTTTGGCCTAATTAAAGGTCTAACTGTACTACTACTACTACTATACTACTATAAGAGAGATTTTGTTTTACATTGTAAAAAACAGCGAATTTGCTAATTTCTGCAGAAAAAATGTCCAGATTTTTATGTTGGGAAGTAATGTTGCTTTAAAAGATGAGTGCTTTCTTTTTTGTTGCTGCAGTTCTGTAAAAACAATACAATCCAATAGCGTATGATGGCGTCTAATTTGCTGATGTTGTAACTTTACAAGCCAACAACACTGACAAGAAATGCTGACTTCAGCAGTCTTAATGAGATAGCCCGGTTTGTGCCACCGAATGTTGCCACCTTCTTGTAGCTGAGCTTTGCACAGATGAAAATGTGTTGGACCAGCTCCTGCACGCTCAGGGTTTTAGCAAACAGTGTGGTTGCTGTTGATGAGAGAATCATCATGCAAAGGATAGTCGTCTGTCTGTGAGTTCTTGAATAAAACTAGCAGCAGTGCACAGTTATCCACTTGAATCATTTTATACTAACACAGTTTTCTTAGTTCTGTTGGGTCTGCTTTTTACATTAATGTTTGGCCTCTTTTTTTAATTTAAAGTAAATACAAAAATCTGTCCAACACAGAGATTGTTACAGAAAAAAGCAACTTCATTTCTAATTCAACTGGTGGTGCAAGAAAAAAGAAAAAGCTTGTGTGAGAAAGAGATTGGTCACATTAGAAGAAAAGAAAAAAAAGATGCGTCGTATGGATTCACATCACTGAACCTAAGTATCCATTTTGTCCTTTTGTGTGAGGAACAAAATGACAGTGCTTACAACCCCTGCTGCCACGAAGCAAAGGCACAGAGAGTCACTGTGCGCCTGAGGAGGATATTAAACAGGTTCTGTTATTTGGGAATCATTTATCCATCTGCAGTGTTGCTCCTTGGCTGCGCATCTAATCCAACAGAAGCAGCACCATAATCAACCTTTGCAGTGATCAAACTGTTCATAACTTCACACTGCATTTATTTTAATTGTTCCCCTTCTGTCTAATTTGGCTATATGGAATGTAGTAGCCACATTCAAGATAAATGGCATGGCAAAGGCACCTTTTCAGCAATAAGAAGTCTCTAAATATGGAATGAGGAGGAAAGTGTGGTCTAATTTCTTCTGTAACCGTCATTAATAAAAGGACTTTAGCTGGATTTTAATCAAAAAAGAAAATATACTCAAAGATCCAATAACTTTGAGATGATTTTATGTCAAACCCCTTTTACAGCCAGTGATAAAGCAAGAAAGATTTTATTCTTGTACACAATACTTTATCAAAGAATCACATATAAAAACACACTTCTTTCAAGAGAAAGAGTGTTCACTGTTAGCTTCACCCTCATTACTTGAATTCTTTCATTGGTTGCCCCCTTTGACTTTGACGAGTTAAAGCCCTCGACTACTAAGAACATTCGAGCAACAGAAATACACACAACAGCACACAGACCCTTAAGTTTAAGATTAGAATGCAACACACACAATTCAAAAATATATCCTCTAATCTTGCAGTAGTTGCCTTTTTTTTCATTTGTACAGTTAGAAAAAATACACAGTTAAATGGATTTATCAGGAGTTGGGGGGGATGCTTTCACAAAGTCACAAGTAATACTGTGTTTTGCACCATGACGACTTTGGATACAGCAGCGAGTGCTCCATCCTCGCTCGGCGTCTGCAGAGTCCTGTGTGCCATTAAGCACAGGGATCATGATCTCCTGTGTGTACGCATGAGTGTTCGCACACACGGAAAGGTGCGGAACACTGCTCCCTGCCAGCGTCCTGAGGATCATATACACTTATATTGACATTTCCAGGGTTCACCCCGACCCCGTGTCATGTGTGCTCACATGTCGTTACCTCGGGGAGAGGGGTCTGGTCCTGCATGACCACTTGAGGAGGGGTGGGGGCAGGGCGAGTGTTAGCCACTGAATTTTTCTGCAGCTCCACTCCGAAGGCGGGAGGAGCGTTCTGCAACTGTCTCCTGTACTGCACGAAGCTGCAGGTCTTTAGGATGATGGCCAGTATGTTCTTTCCGATGAGGATCCCGGATACTCTGGCATCCCTGTACAGGATCATGTTCCCCCCGCGGATGAAGAGTGTGATAATGTTGATGGTCACTAGGCTGAGGATGGGGTACAGAAGCATCTTGTGGGGTACGATGTTGATGCCCTGCATGCTGATCTCACTCAAGGACACACAGGGCAGCACCAGCAGCAGGATGTAGCAGTAGAAGAACATCAGGCCCTCCGCCCACAGAGGCAGACCTTTCTTTTGAGGTTCCCACAGATTGGCTTGGATGTCCAGTATGTCAAGCAAGTCCACCACCACCCAGAAGAGGCGGTTCCGGATCTCCTCGCGCTTCTTGAAGGCGCGGACGTACTCCATGTGGTCGATCGCTACGAGCACCACGAAGAGGACTGGAATGCAGATGGACAGCAGCAGCGTCAACGCTTTCCTCGCAAGAGCATCCAAGCTCTTCCTGTCTGCTTTGTAGTTTTGATACACAAAGTAAACCTTGATCTCCAGCACGAAGATGTAAAGGAACCAGAGTATCATGGCGTAGCCTCGTTTGGCTGTGCGCACCTCGGCGCCCACCCACACCGCCACGTAGCGCAACACAATCAAGAAGCAGATGTCTCCCACCATCACCATGATGCAGATGCCGATCTTACGAGGTCCGTGGTTCTGCTCCACCAGGTACGCATCGATCAGTGCCATGCTGCTCATGATAAGGATGGTGGACAGGCACACGTGGGGTTTGTTGGTGGGGGGTGGGGGTACCATTCTTGCCTGGGTAAAAAAAGGGGAAAGGAGGAGGAGTGTTGCTCAAGAGGGGGGTGTAGAGGTTCCTCAGTTTATCCGGTGAGGAGGGGATCAGATGCTAGACAGTGGTGCTCCCCTCCATTGCTTTTGTCTTGGCAAGAATCCAATGTGCATTAATTGGATTCACACAGATCACTTCAATCAATCTCCGTTTGTGCCCGAGCCACCTGCCGGGCAGACAGTACCCCTCATTTAGTAAATGATGTTCACTGGTAAATGGTCTGTAAACATGCAGGTTCACTTGTTGAAATATTGTTAAGTGTCAGGATGTGCCCACATTTTACAACTTCATCATCACTCCTCGGACATAACAGCTCAATCAGTGACTTACATGTGTTATTAAAACGAGAAAAGAGAAATAGATGCTGGGCTGTGTTTACGTTACAGGATTACTTTCGACAGCTTTGCTTTTATGCCAGCTTAAGCTTGAGATATAAAAATCCAGCTGAATACTCACTTGTGTCCCTTTTTGTACTTTATCCTAATAACTGGCAGTGAGGGATCATCCATGAGACTGCACTCGGAGATCACAAAACCCATATGTAATCCACAGGAGAAGGAAGGAAGAAATGCTGAAGATCATCTCCTTCTTTGACAGACATAAATCCAAACTTACAGATAGGGTTCTTTCTTTCTCTTTTATTATTTTTTTGGTACTTTTTTTCTTAAGCAAAAGAGAAATCCCAAAATACTGCCATCATAATCCACTCACTGCTCAGACTGAAGCGTCGTACTGGTCACCGAGACAGCTCTCATTTTCTGCGGTAAAGAATCAAGGGTTTTTTTTTGTTCTTGTTGTTGTGCTTCAAGAGTTTAAAAAGCCCGACTCCATGAAAGAAAAAGTGGTGAAGTAAGTAAAAAAATATCTCTGTAGTAAGTCGTGCTTGGGAGAGAAATTCCTTCCCAGAAGTTTACATCTTTATCATCCAAAATCCACGGGCAAGAAGATGAAACATTTTCTTTTTTTCTTGTGTTAGTGTGTGCATTTCAGGAAAGGAAATAAAGGATTTTTCCAAAACAAAAAAAAAAGAAAACAAGGAGTGCGTGCCTGACTGTCCTTCTCTGCTCAGCTGTTTGTATGTGTGTTTGCCTGTATCTGTTTGTGTGGAGGTTTCAGACGTCTCCACGCTTCGTTGTCGCCGTAAAATGCTGCCCCCTTGGTGAGTTCCTGCCTGCTTTGCCGTTTTCCGTCTCCTGCTTAAGCAGCTTTTGCCAGGGACACCAGGATCAACAGTGCCAGTGGATTCCCCAGTCTCCACTCTGCATGCTCTGCCAGCGCCGGCAGCCCTGCGATGCTCCAGCACAGCTGCCTCTTCCCGTCTGTTCCTGTGCGCTTCTCCTGCCCTCTCTGTGAAGTAAAGAGACGCTCCTCCGGTGCCTGCAGACACACTCCTGAGATTTCTTTTTCTCTTGCCCTCGCAGCTACCTTCCTCTTCCTTCTACCTCTTCTGCTCAAGTAAAGGCACTTGCTGTGTGGAGGTGACACTCAGCAGAGCACAGCTGCAGAGAGACAGAGAGAGAAAAGAGGGAGAGAGAGGGAGAGAGAGAGTTTTCCAGGGGGTGGAGAAAGGCAGGATGAGAGAGAGGGGGGAGCATTTTGCAGCTTAGCTGAATGCACAACTTCTCTCCCTCACCCTGCTTTTTTCTTTCCTCCACTTCTTTTTCTTTTCATTGTGTTTTGCACTGATATCCCATTTTCTCAGGCTGCTTCATTTGTGGCACCCAGATAAAACCTTTTTCTTTGAAAAGGACATTACGGCGTCACGCTGTTATCCATCTCCAGTTGGAGGTGCAGAGATGAAGCGTGATCCAGAGGGGGGGATAGAAGATCCTTCTCAGTATGGGATGTGGGAATCCAGCTTCCCAGAAAGACTGTGTGTCTGCAGTGTGTGGGGAGACCAGGGGTGGGAGGAAGGGAGCGTGTCGGGGGGGTGGCAGAGACTCCGCCTGACAGAGAGCCTTTCTATTGATCTACCAAGAGAGCAGTGAATCAGGACACTGAGATGAGGCCAGAGACCGAGAGATGAGGAGAGAAGGGAGACGGGGAGGTACAGATGTGGCGAGGAGTGGGAGAAAAATAAAAAGAGGAAGAAGAGGGCTGGAACAAGAAAAGGAGGAACTCAACAACAAACAAAAGGAGAAGGATTTTTTTCTTCTAAGATGATATAATAGTAAGGATGGCAGATCATACTGATGCAACAATTTAGGTAGAAAAGTGGTTGCAGTATGCTAACACCGCTAACTCTGTTTATCCAGCTGGGCCAATTAGGGATAATCCTTCCTCAGAGGAACCAAACTGCTTTCATTACTACAGTATGAAGCCATTTACAGCTCACTTCATGAATTGCAGTTATTGAGGAGTCAGACGTATTGGTTTTCTATGCCATGTGGTTGCACTTTTCATCCAACTGTGTAGTGACAACTGGAGATAATTTCAGTCAATCTTGGGGATTTTTTGCCGTTGTGAATGGATGTGGCGACCAGCTGTGGATCAGCTGACAGCTGCCATCATGGCTGTTTATGACCTCCATCGTGCCTTTTTTTCCCATGGAAGCATATGGAAGCCTCATGTATGAAAAATGAAGTCAAGTGAAAAGCCATTAGCCTTTCAGCTGCTTTCTTATTGACTGTTTCCTCTGGATTTATCGACCATAATTGAGCCTCGACAAGCACAGTGATGAATTATTTCCTCCCTTACAAACTGTAAAGTTGCTGTTCTTCCCTCAACAATTTTTGATAGTCATTATTAAACACACATGCTGGTGGCCTCACTTCGGCACCACCTGGTGCTGAATAGTTTCAGAAACGCATTTAATGGATCATTAAAGAAGGCGGCTTTGGTTAGAAAAATAAATCATTGTGTAATGAAAGGTCACAGGTGTGATCTCCACGATAGGGAGCATCCTCATTAAAAGCATGTGTCCTCGAGTGGGACATTAAGCTGCTACCTGCTCCCGCGTGCTCACTGTGGGTGACAGCACCGGCTAAATGCTGGAGCAGTGAATGTAAATGAGTGGAAAATCAGAGAGGAATCGCCCCCTGATTTTAATAGTTTTGCTCCCCCTAAAAGCCCTATTGGAGAATGATGCAGCACCTCTATTATATGCTTTGTTATTCCTCCCACGTCTCATCCACTAATCTATAATTTATATCTTCATTTACATGCCTTTTGTGGTACACATTGCAGTCCAAGACTATGTTAACCTCTCGATTAAAAGGGCGGTTAACCGAGGCTTGGACTTATGTTGAATATCTTCATTTATCCGTGCTCAGCAATTCCTATTTTCTCTTCTTTTGCTCTGTTTATAATTCATGAACAGTGAGGAAAACACTTTAGTGTCTCTGAAGATATACTGTCTTGTTAAGATAAAGCTGATTCATGCACTTTTTTCTTTTATAGGGCAACTAGTGTAAAGATGAGCCCAGATTAATGTAATTATATTGTAATACCAGCATGATGCTTTATGTTTTATTAGATTTCCGACGATAGAACATCTATGAGTCTTGTCTGTCCTCTGCCCTCTCTGCTTCGTCCACAAGGCTCTGCTCAGCCTCCTACAAAGGGCCGTCCTTGGCTCTTGGACAGGGACACTGCATCATAACTGCTCAGCTCCAGGCAAGCTAACAAACAACAGATAGAAAATTATAAAAGAAGCAAACAAATCACATACTTTATAATATTGCCAAGCATTGCCATGTCCGACAAACACACACCAGGAGGTGGTCACAGTGTTGTTTTCTGCAAAGCTCAGCTTAAAGTGATTGTGTTTGAGCTCCTGCTCTTTACCTGCACATCTGGTATTTGCCTATATGCAAATATTTGAGCGTGTCTTCTCAGAGAATAACGTCCTGTATGTTAAGAAATGTTCCCTTGACAACCAAATGCAGCAGAAACCTGTGTTCACGTCTTTTCACAAAAAACATCATGGGAGGAATTCAGAGCTGTGAGCTGCACTTTAAACCCACCTTAAACTACCCATTAATAGTTTTTTCCAAACAGTAGGTGAAAAATAAAAAATAAAATGCACCCCTTCCTTGGGGTTACAGTAGAAAAGTGGGCTTTCAAGAACCATTTTTCTTTTTGCTGATTGCAATTGCCAGTTCAGCTGGTGGCCTATTCTCCTTTACCTTTGTACTCCCTGTTTTTAGCTGTCAGAGTTTAGATAAGAGGAACCGAACGCGTGACAGAAGAGGGAGGTGGTGAAAGCAGAAAGCAAAGTTTATTTACACAGACTAAGTACAAAGTTTAACAAAACCAGTTGGGCAAGGAAAGATGAGGGGCCGGGTAGAGACAGAATCTGGAATAAAAAGAAAGGCCCCAAAAATACAAGAAAAGTGCAAACTACGAAACACAAAGCACTGGTATGAAGCATACAGAGTGCAATCAAATTCTCAAAAGACCTGACTTTCCATGTCTTCTTCCCTCTTTTCTTAGCCGTGATGGGGAATGACATAACGAAAGATGTGAGGGAGACTTCATAGAAAAAGAAAAAGCAACAGCTCTCCAAAGTCGGTCTGTTTACATTTGGAAAAATATGGGTGTTTCATAGACGGACAGAAGAGCTCAGCGGTGCTCCTTCTGTGTTGTTGCCTTCAGGCATTATCAGGGTTGCAATTTTAAAAAGTTAACAATACCACTAATTTTAATGGTAAAATGTGTTCTGACTTTTGACCAGCGGTGTATAAATGGTCAAAATGATATCTTGATATCCCTGATCTCTCTTCGTCTTCATCCCCATGAAATGAAAATGTTCTAGTCACTGAATGAAAATAATTGAAAATTTCTTTTCAATATATCTGCTCTAATATCTGTTTTCACATGGATGCAATAATGTATCCTATTGTTATGACCTGGCACAAAAGCCCACAATGAAAAGGAAATGCATCATGCTTTAAAAGCTAACAAAGACCAAATCCAATTTCAAAATCCAATTTTTACATAATTCATTGTGGAAGTTAGTCAGTGGTGTTTGTTGTGCTTGACTTGAGAATACAGAAAAGCTAATGTGCTGGCGAACACAAAGTAAAACTTAACCTTCATTAAAAAAAAGAAATTAATGAGTATCTGGAGGAGAGCCGGAAGACGAACTGGAGAGATCTCAGGACTTAAACAACTCCTCCACAGGCGCTCCAGATCATGAATCAACCTGCTGTTAAAACAATCCTGGTCAACACTGCAACCAATAAGGCACACGGCGTCATACTCCCAGTAAAGAGAGGCTAAGAAGCAACGTGTACAACTGACCATTTCCACAGAGCAATCATGATCAATGAATAGTAGCATAATAAAACCCCAAATCATCCATCCATCCATTTTCCGAACCGCTTAATCCAAGTGGGTCGCGGGTGTGCTGGAGCCTATCCCAGCTGTCAAGGGGCGAGAGGCGGGGTACACCCTGGACAGGTCGCCAGTCTGTC
>JAVQJG010281363.1:0-11101 GCA_036024015.1 Craterocephalus amniculus | reverse complement strand
AAGGAACAGGAAAGGGAGGAAGCTGTGCGAAACGTCTGTCATAAAGTGATTAGGGTGCAGTACGTTTATACTGTCCGATTAAATAATAATGAGGCCTAATCTGATAAATTTGTACATTTATGAAGTCTGAAAGCTGAAGCAACAGTGTTGTTTTTGGCCTCATAATGGGTTTAAAATCTTTATATTTCTGAATAATTGCCTGCGCTCGCTCCGCAGCCTGCAGTGAAACCCCTTGTTGCTTGGTCGGATGCTGCAGGTGGTTGTTGGGGTGTCTGTGTGTGTGTGTGTGTGTGGGGGGGATCCATCACCTAGTTCATCACTTTTAACTTGCCGGATCCGCCCCCACTCTGGGATCCGGCACCTCCCACTTTACAAATTAAGCACTGATATACAGATATATAACATGAATGAAAGATGGTAAATAACGTTATGTTTGTAGTCTGACAAAAGACAGCTGGAAATCAAAGCTAGCCTGATGAATTCTAAATGTTCAAAACCATTTTTATAAAGTAGTTTCCAGAAAGAAGCCTCCCCAGTCCAGGCAGAGGTCCTGCAGCCTTTTCCATCTGTTTTCTCTGAGAAATCCACAGATGATTTGTAGGATTTATTTATTCTTCACAGAGCAGAGGGGATTTAGTTGGAATGAGACTTCTTGGTTAGTTTACTTTTTTGTTATATTATTTTTCATGTTGGGATCAAAAGACTGAAGTAAATAAAAAATATAGAATTTCTTTTACAATAATCGTAACAATAAAATCTATAATGGTGCCATCCCTAGTGGAAAGAGGACTGAGTGAGTGGATACAGAGCTGATAACAAAGCAGAGCAACCGTGTCTTCCTATCAATAACAGTGGATCACACTTTGCCATTCAGAAGGCTGCAGTAGGTGATTAGGATTGATCATCAGCCCAGTTGTGTTGGTGCCCAGGACTGCCCAGCCCCCAGGACTTGGGGCCCTATGTGACGTGCATGTTCTGCATGGGGGGAGCTCTGCCCACATGTTTAACCACTGAGGAGGGGAACTGAGGACCTGGGATGGTCTTTATTTACTCTGTGGGTCTAAGTTGGAAGCATCATACTTGTAAACAACTAAACACACATATGCCTTTCACATAAGTGAACAATATCCTTGATGATGAGCACTGTTTGTCTCAAATTTCTATATTGCACTTTGACTTTTGCCCACTCAGTCCGTCTTATTCTGGGTAACTCCCAAAAAATGTAAGCGCATAAAAAGCCTGCGGCTACATCCGACTCTGAATGCTCACATTCTCTGCTCTCCGCTGTGGACAATGACACATTTACATGAAAAGTGGCCCATTTGATGACTCAGCTGAGGTACTGGTGATTCCACATGGGGCTCTCTGAAAGATAATTTGAGTCATTAGCATTAATGAGGTAGTCCTCAAAAAGTTGTGTAATCCAAAACGGAGTACGCAGAGCGGCATGATTGGATTTAGTTGTTGATTTCCTACAGATCTGTGTGACGAAGCATGACAGAGAGATGACAGCGACGGACAGAAGCTTTAAGGTAATTTTAGAGGGTTCAGGATAGGGACATTTAGAAAAGAACCATTTGATTTAAAAGAAGACAAAGTGGTTGAGTTTTTCAGGTTATACCGGATGGGGAATAAATCTGATATCCTGATTACACTTATTAAATTATTCTATTAGGCAGTGTTTCATTTCCTTGTCGAACATGTCCTTACACGGCTAAATGGAAAAGAGGCTGAGCAGGAAAATCTCCTGGGAAAATCATTCCTGCCTCGTTTGTCATCTTGAAAAGTTTGGCGGTCTTGTGCAGAACAAAGCAATTTACCTCAACGTAAACAAGACGAAAACAAACAACGGCATCACCATTTCTTTCCTCTTGGAGCGGGAGGGCTCGTTTTATGAAGCCACACACGCTTGTTCAACAGGCACTGTTTAACCATTAAATCCCTATACATCATGAAATCATTTATTATTACAAGAGAGTCTGGGAGTTTGTGTGTGTGTGGGTGTGTGTGGCCCGATCACCAGCGTTTGGCTCAGGTTTGATAAACAAAAGTCTCAGAGAGGAATTACTGTCCACCTGTTTACCATTCATTCTGAATGGTCAACGGAGTGAGGCAATGGAAAGGAAAAACATAAAAACGCAGCAACCATTCGGCCCTTTTTTCTTAAATACAGGAAGGAGGTTGTTGTTGTGGGTGGTCTGATGCTAGTTTTGGATGTGGAGAGAGGAAGAGACTTTTATTTTATTTCATCATCATCTGTTTACTGTTGATTCTACCTGCTCCAACTAACTCCTCTTAAATTCCTCTTCCCCCTTTTCCTCCATTTGTCTTTCACTAAATATTCCAGCCGATCTCCTCCGCTGACTGGCGCTGAGCTTTTTGAGCCCTGGGATAAACACCTCACGAAATCCCTAGCTGTAAAAAAAAAAAAAAAAAACAAAGGTGGAAATGTCTAGGAGCCATGGCCTGTCAAGGCAACATTAGGAGGTGATGGGGGTCCGTGACATTGAGTAAAGCTTCTTTTGGCAGTGTGCTCGTAAACGTGTGTGCGAATGTGTGCACGTTTGTGTAGCTCAAGGGTGGGAGGAATCTGACACGACTGTGAGAGATGTAAGGTCATTTACACACTGAGCAGGCCTGGCAGAAGTTGATGCTGATTGATTATGGAGAGAGAAAAGATGGAAGAGTCGAGCCCTTCGACCAAGAAGCAGAGGAGGAGGGGTAATTATAAAGATTTAAGAAAGGAGAGGAAGCCATAGAGAAGAATCTAAAAAAAGTTCAGACATGTTCGAAAGCTCAGGTTTGGATGCAGTCGAGGGAAGCAACAATGATATTTAAGTTTGTAAGAAAGATAAAAGGGAAGTGCCTCGACTCAAACATGCAAAGGAAACTAGAAAAATGATAAAATATATGGAAATGGGCCGAACAAGACTCAGAGCCTGTACAAACACTCGTCTGAAGAAAAGAGAAAATACAGCCAACCACCAACAAACTAACATGTACTGTAAAAATATTGGTGCTGATAAAACCTATAACATAACATATTTAATGGGACCTTAGGTTATAGAAATGCACAAAGCGAGAAAAGGCATCTCTATACTCTCAAAAAAAGTACCTAATTCTAACAACAGGAGTATTAAGACCAGTACCCCACACAGGAGTTTTCACAGATACAATCTGCAAGAGTACAAATAAGTACTCACTGCTGAGAGTTCAACAGCAATACCTTTCAGGTTACTACCCCAGAGACAATCCTTTGTACCTGTAAAGACACAGTTTGGTACTTTATTTTCTGAGTGTTCAGACATTCAATCAAAAATAGAGCTAGATGTCCACTAATGTAAGAAATTTAGTGAGAACGATCGTCATGTACCAATAATAACTGAAACTTTATGGGGAAAAACACTGAATGAGAATGGTGTCAGAGTATGGACAAGGCATTTAAATAACCCACAAACTTCCCAGTGCAATGTGAGGACAGCAAAGGACCAGTTGTGTTTCCATGGCAGTGTTTGCAAAGGTACAAAAACCTAAAGGAATTTCCAGTGATGCATAAAAAAGGTTTACACACATCCTTAAGGTGGATTTTTCATGCTCAGAACAGGACTGGATGCACATTAGGGGCCATAGAAACACTTGCAAATTAAATCTGACTTGACAAGGATTTCAATGACATGAAACCAGCTGATTCCAGTTTGGGCTGATGCAGAGTAAAAACAGGCACCATTAGCATATTTCTACAAAATCTACATCTTCCTCTTGCGAATATCCGCTGCAGCTACTGAAAATCATTTTTTGCCTCCTAAAGGTGGGTTTTTGGTTCAGACAACTACTAGAGGTATGAAAAAAAACGTGAGTGTTGAAGTGAACCTACCTGAGGTGCTGTGTATAACCTGGAGGCTGTTCTATAAAGATATTCCTGAAATATTAATGAACTGAAATAGTCTTGTAGAGAGCAGTAATCCAAAGTTTCTCCGCAGTGTTGAGCAAGTTTCATTCGCACCTTTGGGAAATGATTCATAGGAGAAGCTCTAACTACAAACTTCTGTAAATTTGGACTTCTTACAGACAAAACTGCGACATCACTGTTCTACTACAAAAAACATGAACATCAGACCTTATCATATGAGTAATTGGTTCAGAAATTCCCACCTTGAGAGGCTTGTGACTACGAGGGTCGGTCTCCTCCTTCCCCAGAGCGGTGGGCTGCTGGTTGGCCGCTGTAAGCTGGTGCCTCTGGAACACCAGTGCCTCTTTAAACTCCTCCTGTGTCTTCGTCTCCAGCAGCTTCTGCCTGAAGGAGATGTCCGAGAAGAGGGTGGCAAACGTCCTTCCCAACTCCATCGCTGTCTTGGTACTTTTCTAAGAAAGAAGTGGACATATTTAAACGTGTTAATAATGAATAATTAGCATCAGCATTTTTAACTAAATGCACATAACGTCTGCTATACGTCTCATATATCAGCTATCTCGTCTGATATGATGCAGGACTACCTTTAAACTAGTTAAGATCACTTAAATGTGACTTTGGTAGGTTTGGAACAGATTTTTGTGGAATGAGGGTGTCAATAAATCCCACATCTGCCACAAGTCAAAGTGCACCAGAGTGATAATAACGTTGTCCTGGCAGACTTGAAGTCAGCAGAGTGCCAGGGAAGCCTCGTCAGCCAGGTGGTGATTATACCAACACAGCCAGGCTCAGGGCGAACCAGCAGCTGCAGTAAACAGGAAAATGAAATCCTTTAAGCTTTCCGAAAGTGGTAACCGAATAGGAACCAGAGCTGGAGGGGCTCAGCAAAAAGATCCTGATGAGTCTGTGTAAAAGAACACCGTACAACAACTTCTGTCAGGTTTGAGAGCAATTCTTAAAGGAATATGCCATCAAAACTGTCACTCTGAAGGATCAAATACTTATCTATAACATTCTCTCAATATTTCTTTGGTGATCAGACAGGCGGCGGCTGGAGACTGGATCTGCACCGCAGCAGCTATAGCCTGCTTCATGCACGTGGTTGTTCTCTAGTTTTCTGCTACACTTGCTTTTTTCTCTCCTTCTTTTTGACTAAGTGCACATTATTCGTGATTGGATGGAACAGAAACGCACTCATCAGCTTATAAATATAAAAGGTGGTGCAGGGATAGAATTAAGTGCAGCAGACCATCATAACCATCTCTTCTTCTTCTCCAAGCAGCCAGCCAGCCAGCTCAGCCAAACGCCGCCCAAAGAAGAGGGATTGTCCACAGGGGTGCCAGTTTAGCTAAATCATCTTGTAACAAAGTGCATTTCTTCGATCTGGTAGACGTCTGGCAAATATTCAGCTATGGGAAACGGATGAGAAGGGCCTCATGTCGAAGCAGCAGATAATCAGAGACTCCACACGGGACTGGGTTTTGCTTCGGTAATATCTGGTCCTCAGCTGCGTCATGGTGGATGGAAGGAGTTTGCACGTCATGCTCTGTTTTACTGCCGCCTGTTCCTTCTGCAGCACTGCTGTGGTCACTGTTTATGTTTCGCCAGATGCTAATTTAAACATGTTTTTTTGATGACACTGTATAATGTTGCTATGGAACCATCATCTTGCTGACCTCTATAGTGTTTAGTTGTTTGAGGTGAACTACATCTGCATTTCTCTGAGGCCTTTTACCCATTTTTAGGCAACTTCTTAACATCCAGGCCCAACCAGCAGGATTTAGTTTAAGCCAGGGGTGCCCCGGTCCGTGAGAGCTACTATCCTGCAGCGTTTAGATGCAGCCCTTCTCCAACACCAGAATCAAATGAATGGCTCGTTAGGGCATCTGCGGAGCTGAATGACATGTGGATGAGGGAATTCAGCCATTTGATTCCGATGTGATGGTGAACAGATGCATCTAAAAGATAATTTCCACCGGGGAGTGCGTGAGTGCAGTCTTCTCTGCTGGATCCGTGAAATCATGATTTCATAGGAAATTTGCAAGATTACGCGTGACGTTGTCATTTTAGGCGATAACCACAGGTAAGAAGGTTCTGTGGGAATAATAGACTGTTTGTATGTGTGAGGTTTTGGATTCATCTTTATGAGTTTTGTGCTTCTACCATGAGTAGGTGTAATATGTTGTCCGCATTAATTGTGTCATTAGGCAAGAGACTCCTAGGAGAGTTGCTGAGTGCTGCGGTTTGGACACCAGCTGGAGGACCAGCAACACTTTTTGCAGCCCTAACTTAATTTTGGAATCTTGATTAACAGAATCTTCAGTGTTTCATATTTTCAAGGTAAAAATGTGGGTCCTATAAGTATTTTCAATCATTGTCCCTTCAGGGAGTGATGTTTGATGTTTTGTTTGTAGGATTTTAAATGATGTGAGATGCTGGTGCTGTTGTAGAAACTGCCGGAGACAATTTAACATTTGCCTACAGATTTTTCCAAAATTTAAAGGCATCCATTCTCCCCTAAACTAGAAAGTGAACCAAAAGCTAACAGATAGACTGTGTTAGATGAGCCTATATAAATATGGCATGGCGATGTGGCCAAAACATACACTGTGGAGTTTTAAACAGAGTGGCTTTGGATTACATAAACTTCCTGCTTCCTGTAAAAATGTTAAAATTTAAAGTTATAGTGGAAACAAAGCATTTCTATTCTGCCAAGAGTAAACCAGCATCAGCAGTTAAAATCAATTTTTTGTCTTTGACTTCGTGTATTTTAATACAAAATAATGATATTTTTGGCATTAGACTTTTGTGTCTTTGATCTTGCTTAAAATATTCAAATTAATGTTTTATTTATATCTGTTTTATCTAACTATCTTTACTGGAGATCAACTCATCTTCTACTCATAAAAAATTACATTTTAAGCTCCTGAAACACATGCACTGCAGCTGTAAAAAAGAATTTCCAAAAGAGTGGCATGTGAGAAAGCAAATCTCTCTAGCACTGCTTCCAAGAGCTCTTAAAGTATTTACTGCATGTGTGCAAGCCGGCAAGAGTTGCTACACTCTTCTTCTGTAGAAGTGGACGCTTTGTCCCACTGCCTCTTTGATATTGTGGATGCAGTTATAGCCATGAGGTTTTCACAGATCTGGTCTCGATGTGCTGTAAATAAAAGGCAACTGTTTGGACGGCACATTTTGCATCATGTCCTGCACACGGCAGACAATTACATCCTGTTTCCCCGCTGTGAAGAACAGCAGCTGCAGAAAAATGTGGTGAAATGGTTAAAAAGCATTTTAATTTTAAGGATGAATAGATGAAGTGCAATTAGTTTGCTCTTTGTGAACGAGTTCGAAAGACATTTAAAATATTTAGTAAAGCACGAGAACTGGAAGTTACAGAAGCCCAAACCGGCTCTTCCTGCAATAATTTATGTTTTATGTCCATTATCTTTAGATCACAAAGCTTATTTTCAAATGTTCAATTTCTCATTATCTGAAGAAATCTGCCTCTTCTCGGGATAATGGCATGCTGTAACTGGTTACGATCATGATGGATGTTAGATCATGATGTGATAAAAGTGAGCTGAAAATGAGGGTTTCTAATTTTAATGGTGATTATCACAACTGGTCATTTAGTCATTTCATTTGCTTCTTCGCATTGTTTTTCCGATAGTTTAGCTGGCTATCCAACTAAACTCAAGAAGTAGATTAAAAATAATCAAACTCACACTCATGAATAACAAGGAATGATATATTTTAACACACCTCATTATGCTGCTTTTATACTATCAAGTACTTTGTGTTGTGTGTGTACTGTATGATCATACTTTGTGACCTGCCAAGGGACAACAGATGGAAAATGAGCTAATTAGCTAACTCAAGCAATTAAACAGAAATGCTGATTAATGTGCTTCTTCTCTTTTAAACAAATGGAATAAATGAATGATCAAAACTTTCTTGTTAGTTCATTGTTCATGAAAAAAATTAAACTGTTATTTTGAGATATGCTAAATTATTATGTAGAATAAACAATCCTTGTTACCTCAAGATAACAGGATGGTTGTGTGTTATCTTGAAATAATGTACTGTAGGAACCAGCTGTAGATATTGTTTTTTTTCCTTTTCCTGTAACTTCTGGTGGATTGGAAATCAATAAAAATACCTCTACAGAGGGTGGAACTGAAAGAGACATTTAGGATGCTTCATAGATGACTGAATTTCAATTCAATTAATTTAAAGGTGCATTGCGCAAATTGAAATGCTAAATACAATTATTTTATTTCCCCAGCATCCTCTTCCAGCAGCCTGATGTGCAGGATGAGCTGATCTCTATCCACCTCAGCTGCCTCTATACTCCTGTTTCTGCTGCTCAGTGAGAGGGATTCGGGCTGAAATCCTCAGGGCTGCATGCGGGTTGACGCTCTGCACATGTCAGCCTGACTGCGGCCAGTATCGGATTTTTTACTCCGCTGCCATTAGAGCATCATGGAGACAACACTGACCACTATAAACGCAAAACAAGTGACCGGCAGCCTCATGTGCCTCTCACACACCTACACACACTCCTGAAAGACAAAGAAATGAAAAACTGTGTCTAATGTGATGAAAAGAGTCCAACTGGAGTCTGAGCATCTCAGGAGTAAAACCAGAGTAAACATGGAAGCAGCTTTGGATAAATGGAGAGAGCTCCGATCTGCTCTGAGAATAAAACTTGTGCTTACGTTGTTCTCTCAAATGTAAGTTACTTTGGATAAAAGCATCGGCTGTGACAGTAGTAGTAATAGTAGTTGTAGTAGTAGTAGTAAAATGGGACCCTCAGCTGCTTTCTGCTTACTAACAAGCTAAATGTGAAGTATGACGGAAATCAGGATACGTAATACTGCAATGCTGCGTTTATAGCATGTAACACTAACCTTAACGATCGCATACAAATTAATAAAGGCTTGTGGCCTTTATTAGCATTGGGCTACCCATATGCTAGCTGTGCCATGCTTTATTTATTTATTGTGCATCTAACTCCGGGCTCAGACTCAGTGCAATGCAGGTAAACGAGGACAAACGCAGTCAAAGCCGAAGCGGTTCATGACTTCTCGAATAAAGCTACAACCAGCGCTATGCTCCTTTAATACCTCTCAGACAACAAATTTAACTTGAAAAATGTGGGTTTCCAACAAATGCTGCTATCATTAACATCATCAATGAAAGCAGATTCTCGAAATGGAAGAGGGAGAAAAATAACAAATGTGTTGACAAGACAAGACTTTCAAGAATGTATTTAACTGAGTGAATGAAGAACAGCTTGTTTGAACAAAGGTCATGTCTTGTTTTGCGGATTCACTTTGGATACAGAGAAGGAGAAAAAAAAGCCACAAATGCTGTCACACTCGCTAAATGGTCGGTGATGGAAACAGTCTGCTAAGACGCATGTTGGATAACATACATTTGCCAACCAAAGAATTTCCTATTATCATCATCATCATGCCCCTTCAAAGATTTTCTCTTGCAGAAACAGTCAGCATCAGGGATAATTGAGACATAATAGTGCTTTATGTTTACTTGGGGCTCAGATTAATGTCCCTGAGAATGCCATTAGTGGTTTTGATTGCTGCCTGTAAGACTGGCAGGGAGAGGGCTGCAGAAACTCCAGAAAGAAGCAAAAATAATTGAGGGTTCATGGGAGAAAATGAGATAGCGACTGGCCAAACAAACAAACAGAAAACATAATGCAGTTTGCTGAGACATCCCTGATTACCAGGGTTTTTTTCACCCCCCATCTGCCCCACCACTGGTGAAATTGGTATGCTTGTGGGCTTGGGGGAATACAACACTAAAAGTAGGTCCAACACCAAGATATCCCTGTTTTTCTGTAATAGAAGATTGAGGACGGGAGGGAGGGGGCAACGATCGGAGCCATCTGAGCACCAAAGTGATGTGTGTCTGCGCATGCATGCATGTGAGCAGGTGTGTGTTTGAGCTGAAAGCTTAAGACGGGGCAGTGGGGATTGAAAGGTTGAGTGGTTCAATAGAAAGTAGGAAGAATTCCCGTTTTGATGGGAGAAGGGGGGTATTGATGTAGCTGATGGCCCACTCCATCTGCTACGTCAAGCTCTTCAGAGCTGGGAAAACAGAAGTCACCATCCTAAAGGTCCTCTGGCAGGATTACCCATGCCCACTCAAGGTGATTTTTAGCAGCACTATGGCTCTAAGTGGAAACATTTTCAGAAATCCGAACAGATAAAAAATGTTCAGAGGTTGCCATGAAATAAGAAACAGTCCTTCGAGGCACTTTTTGGGTAAAAGAAAACTTAAAAAATCAGCAAGAGATTGACAGCTACTGATGGATAAACAGACTGTCTAGATCTTCCATTTCGGAGACAGTGCTAACAGATTTTCACACATTGTTGCCCCTGACAACAGCTCCTAGCATCCACCTTGCATCCTGTCTCTTCTCTAAGCACTCTCCATCAAGTAAAAGTCAGTCCGATATTGACACTTGTCTTATTCTCCTTCTCTGTCCCTTTCTCTCTTTTAATCTCTTCCTCCAATGATGTCCTCTCTGGTTTCTTTGCTGGATCAGCCAGCGTGTTGATATCATGTTGCTGCCGTGTGATGCGGTAAAGCAAAACACGTCTGTAACACCATGCTGGAAAAATAAAGTTGTGACGTGTGGTTTTGCAGCAATGGCTCCGGGAATGTCCATCATAAATACCAGCATACCACTGAAACAGGTTTGGAAGCACAGAGGTGTAAAGTAGTCACTGGCAAACCTGACTTCATCATGTGGGCCGCTTTGGTCACTGTCAGCTGAAAAATGTTTACGCGACTGAAAGAAAATATGCTTCAGTCACACAATCTAATCTGTTTATTTTGCTGCATTATTGAGATCGTTCAACATTAGTCATAATTCAAAGTAAAGATACCCCTCAGACGAGAAGCTAAATATTGTCAGGAATCAAGAGAAGAGCTCCAGTCGCCTTTCTGGGAGCTTGAGACTGACCAGAGTATAGGTAAAGTTTAAAAACAACTCAACAATATTTAGTAAGTTTTTCAAATAAAGTAGTTCGGAAAACTATAGAAGTCCTGGAATGAAATGAATTATTTCCGAGTTAATTTGCCTCCTAAATGTTCTATAAGTGTATATATATATATATATATATATATATATATATATATATATATATATATATAGAT
>JAVQJG010281353.1:0-44464 GCA_036024015.1 Craterocephalus amniculus | reverse complement strand
TACACATATTCATTCCGAGATACATTTTTCAATAATTGCAATATAACAGTTTGACGAAAACTCATGAGAACAAAGTATATCTTTAACCTCAATTGACTTAATTAGATCCTTTTACACTTAAAGCCCTGAATGGTTTTTCAGAAACCAACAATTACTACCACAAATGTCACCTTGTCTCATATCATTCTCTGCACAATTACCATGACAATGAACTCCTTTCATTTCTTTCACTAATGACTCTGAGCACAAACCTGAGAAATGAGCTGCAGCCACAGCCAGCAGCAGCTCACGCCTGCTTGCATCTTACTGCTGAAGTCTTGGATCAATACAGAAGCCAGGTTCCTTTGTATGTCATTAGCTTGGTTGATGCTTGAGCTTAGACCTCTCCAAATCACCATGTGTTCAGCCTCTTAAATCCCTCAGATCAAGAGTGTGTGATTTTAGGTGTGTTTGTCCAGAGTGCTTGTGTGCATGACCTTAAGTATAACAGGTTTGAAAATGAGGGGTTTCAGCCTTTTATTCTTCAGGTATATGAACATGAGCACGTGTGAGGTGCATATGTGCTGCATCTGAAGGCTTTTGTGTGCCTGGTGTGTCCTTGTGTTTCCTCAATGCGGCAGAGGGTGGAGTGGCAGATCAATAGGAAACAAATGAATTCAGATCAATATTAAGCCAGCAAGTGAAGGAGGGAGAAGGAGAGATTGAAAGTGAGTGAGCGGGGTGATGCACCATGGAGGAGGAGGAGGAGGAGGATGGTTGTTGGTGGGCTGGACGGGTGCTGTGTTACCAGCAGCTCAGCAACTAACTGTACACTTGGGAAAAACCACTCATTTCTACAGCTAAAACCTCAGTGCTTTGAGGTCATTGACGGTTAAAATGGATGGTTAAGCGAGGTAGGAAGGAAACATAGAAAGACATGAGAGCAGCAATACACTGGAGAGGAAAGCAACAGTGGTGGTCTTCAGCTGGCGGTAGTTGTTAAATAGCACTGAGTACTGCAGGTTTCATCTTATCTTATCTTATAAAAAATAAGGCATCATTTCAATTATTTTTTACTCTGTTTAGAATTGTTTGATTTTCTCCTGAAATTCCCAAAATTATTGATAACTGCAGTGGTAAGACTATGACTGTAAAAATTGTTTTTAACCTTTTGTGGTCCTGCTTCATCATTTGGTAGAGCAAATTTTTCAGTGATCATCACAAATCTTAGTAAAGAATTGTATAAATAAACCTGCCTGAACCGTCTGTGCCAATTGGTTTAGGTAAGCCAAAAAATAAGTGTTTGTTATCCTGTTCCTGTTTCAAATTTTGACCATTTCACTGTTATAACTTTATTAATAACTTTTATCTCAACAATTTGCTAAAAAAAACATTTATTTGTGCTTTTCTTGTGCAAAAGAAAAGAGAAAATACAAAAAACATTTCTCTCTTGCTTTTTTTTTAGTGTGAAAGTTAAAGGGTTAAAAAAAACTTGATATAAAAAAAAATGACTACCAATATCTTCATACAGTGGTAGTTTCAGTTAACTTTGACCTTTTTTATTTACTTTTCTTCTCTGTCTAAACAGCAATTTTTTTCTCTCTTCCTCAGCAAGAATGATAAGATAAGATATCTCAGAGTAGTGACAACATAATTTTGACCTTTCTATTTCCTGTTACTGACATTTGGAAGCAAACCTGTAAAGGACCAAACATGTTCAGACAGGAAAAGGGCAAGACTTTTCAGGTCAGGTCCCTCACCGTTTCACGGCATACGATGAGAAAAACTAAGCTTTGGTTGTGTTGATTATTTTCTACACTACATGTACTACTACTGTTGCTTCAAATTCATGTGATATTTGTTTCATATTTGAAATTTAAATTTACACTTAATTAAAATTTTCTTTATATTATATATTCTGTATAGGTAGAGGTTAAAAGTAACAAAGAACACATAATTTCTGTACTTCAGAATAATTTCAGGCAACTACGCTCTTCTTTATTGTTTAATTTTCAAAACAACTTTTACCTGCTAATGAATTAGATATAAATCAATTACTTTTAAGGTAACATTCAATAAATAATAATTGATATTTTGCCCTCCTATAATAAAAATTACAGTAAATTTCTATGAGTAGTCAATTCCTACAACTATGAAAAGATGTAATGACATGAAATCACTAAAGAAACAAGAGTGACTCAAATATAATATCAATTAAATAAAGAGCAAGTAATGAGGGCATGGATGAAAGCGAAGTAAACAACACAGTATTCAGAGCAGCAAGTAATTACTCATCTGTGATGTTATTTAAGTGAACTGTTGTAGGTTGTTAAGAGCAAGTCCTCACAAGTATGCTGTGACAAAAATAATTATGTTGTATTGCTTGTGCAATACAACATGAGCTCATCTAAGAACTGCAGCTTATTCTAATTATTCATCGTTATGATCCAAAAAATAATCATTTTAAAGCAAGCTATTTTTATTTTGATGCAGCTTCTCAGAGCAGCAGCAGCCTGTCTGCAGCGGCAGGTAGCAGCGAGTGGCTACCGTCTGTGGAAGAGGAAAAAAGAGACGTGGACGAGGAGGAATCCGCTCCGTGAGTCGCGTACCAGAAGAAGAGCAAACTGGAGTTCTTTTCTGTCTCGCCGCTCTCTCTACCTTGAGAATGCCAGACCAATATTAATCCGCGTTTTGTCCCTTTCCTTGAAAAATAACATTGTTTCTTGGAGGTAATATTGGCTCCTCGTCATCTTCGGTCGGACGCTTCCCACTTTTACCGGAGTCTCTGCCATCTTGAGTGCTGGCGCTGCGCCGCAACTCCGCCCTGTAGCGGCTGTTTATAAAGACGGGGGCGCTTGTGCGCGTGTTCGTACATGGACGTACATGCACGCGCGGACAGCCCGGCTAGTAAACATAAAGCTGGAGATCAACACACAGAGGCACTGTGTGACGTCACGCTATACTCCAGATGAAAATACACACCCGGTTCTTCACAAAAAGATTTTTTAATTCCTTCAGTGTGAAAATAAAGATGATTTAAAGCTTCTCGTTTTCTTTTAACTCATGCTCATGTAATTAAAAAAGCTGAATGAAACCTTGACTTTAATTTTTTTAATTTAAAAAATCTTAATTAACAAAGGTACATTTCCGTTTGTGTAAGGAATATGTGTAGGGGCAAAGCCAGAGGGGTAGCCAGGTACTGTTACCTCTGAAAACCTGACCACTAAGGTAATTAAGAGGTCGCTGGAGGACAGAAACATCTTTCTTAGAAACAAATGGATCACCAGTGTCACACCAGTCTGATGTACATTATAAAGTCGTTTCCTGATTAGTCATCCTTTAAAAATATTGACATTTGGCTGCACATTTCTGAAGGAGATTTTGTCCAAGATAATATGGAAAACCTTTAGGTTTCAATGAGGGTATTTGGAAACTACACATCACCCCAATTAATCAAAATGCTCACATTGGAGCTGAAATTAAACTATAAAAAAGAGAACATAACTATCCAAGTCTTTTGGCACTGGCTAGGCTGGAGTAGCATGATCCAGTTTAATTTAAACAGAAGGCTAGCAAGGCCACTTGTTGATTTTGAAATAAGCTTAGACAAGGCAATGTGGACAAATATAGCCTTCAACAGTCTGATTTTGTATAAGAAGATATAGGAATAAAGAGAAAGGTAAATATTTCTGACTTTTTTTTACAAGGTACGAGGACACATGATGCACAGCAACTGTGTCAGCTGCCCCAACAGCTTCCAACATGGAAACAGTCGTTGTGGTCAGACACGAGGCTCCAGTCTATCACTGCCATCACCAGATAGTGATCCAGGACTGCTGGGGGAAAAAAACATTGACCCCCCCCCCCTACTAAAATGTCCAAATCAACCCACTTACCTTTCTATAAACCTTTTTGAACTTGTTGAAAACATTTCCACTTGTTGATCCAGATTATTAATCTTAGGATGTTTTATCTCTCATGTTTCACTAATGTGAGCCCCCCCATGTATAACAGTCCAGCCCCGCCACCTCTAGTTCTTTTACTACCTTGTGATTAGGTATCCTTTTGGTGCACTTAATGGTTTGTCCTTGTGAAATGGAAATGAGCTATTTTGTTAAAAAGGAATGAGGAGAGAACCCCAAATTTGGTGTGCACTCGGATCACTTTCTCAATCTGCAAGACAAGGCTTTAGCTGTGTACTGAGCTCTCTGAGTGCCTTTTTTAGTGATAACGTTTATCAGTGTAAGGTCTATTTTTAGGATTGATCTTAACCACTGCGGCAAAAAATACTTCAGATTCTTCTGCTTTGGAGTATCACCTTGAAATTGCTATCATGATTGCTCATTTTTCACTCAACTCCTGGCTGCAATATCAAAGCTTCAAGAGCCATTTGGGAGTCAGGACTCAATGTGACTTTGAAGTAATAGCAGCGAAAACAAACACATGGGTGCTGAGTGTCTGAACAAGTACTCTCTCCTTTACACTCAAGGTTCCTCAGGTCTTGAGCTGGATTTCAGTTGTAAATACCTAAACAGCTTTAAGAGCGTTATGCCTCAGAGATACAGCAAAGATTTGGTTTGATTAATACTATTAGGCAAAAAATTCGCCAAATCAAATATTTGAACTTACATGTGAAATGTCAGGATGTGAGGGTAGGGGGAATATGAAGGGGAGAAAAAAGATATTTACATCTTGTGTATTTGAAATTAAAACTGTGGTTTACTGTCTTATAAATGATGTCTTATAAATTGTATATTCTGTAGCATTCAGTGGACTCAGGAGAGACTCTTGGGTCGATCTATCTGTAGGTCGGAAGAGAAGTTGTCTGCCAACCGGAAAGTCAGTGGTCCAATTCCCGACTTCCCATTGCTAAATGACGAAGTGTATTTGGGCAAGACACTGAACCCCACGTTGCCTCCCAACACGCTTATCGGGGTGTGAATGCATATAGAGTATGAGGCATGTTCCATTAAAAGTGAAACATACTGTATGAGTGTGTGTGGGTGAGTGGGTCAATGTGACATGTGTCAAAGCTTTTTGAGTCGTCAAGTGACTAGAAAAGAGCTATACAAGTACAAGTGTACAAGTCCATTTACTGTCTGACTTGTTAAGGAAATAAAGCCTGAGAAAGCTAGCTCAGCTTCAGCTGCATCACTGTCACTCATTTCAACCTTGATGAACTCACACTATCATTTTCACCTTTGGCAGTTTTACTCAGCGACCAAAGCTGACAGACACTGACCATGGATATAAAGATGATGAAGAGTGAACTCATGGAAGCTCCCTAAAATCAGGGAGGAAATTTAGATTATTTAGATTTTTTTAATATATCAATATGCCTGCTTTGATAAAAAAAAGGTAGACTTCAGATTTTTCTTAAAGTATCGAGTGAGAATAGAGAGAGATGGTCATGGCTTGCTGCACAAGTAGCCTTACCAGGAATTAGTCCAGATGATGGATGTTTCAGTTATGATGTATATATCTTAACCCTAAAGAAAATCTGTATACTTATATATTTTATATTTATGGTAACATCAAATGGAATTATTAAATAAGTATATTTTTATATCAGAGAAGCCAGTTTAAAAAATATTTGACCTTACTTGTTACAGCCTCAGCAATCAAACGATAAATAAAATAATTCCCGATTAATCTTCAAATGAACTGTGCATCAGTGCTTCCCTTTTCCCCATGCTGAAATCTACTTTTATCTTATTATAGATGGAGTACAGAGGGAAAGAAGCATATAGAGCGCCAATGAGAGATAGTGGGAGAAACCTGAGGCAGTGATGTAGAACATCAACTCCAACCAGACAGCCTGCTAAAAAAAAAGCATGTAGAGGCAAACATTACCACATCTCTCAGCTTTTCTTTCTCTCTCTTCTCTTTAATCTGACACCCCCCCACCCATCTGTCTGTCTTTCTCTCTGTCTCTTTGTGTGTCTCACTCTGTCCCCCTGAGCTGTGTTCTGTGTGTTCTCTCCCCGCCTCTCTCCATCTCCCTGCTTCTAATGTGCTTTGGCGTGTGTTACCCACGGGTGCCTGAGCGCCGCTGCCGCCATCCTAAAGCCGGGTCAGGGGTGCAACTAAAGCTGCACGATGCTGTCTGTGACATCATCAGTCACTTATATTAGTCACATCTCACCTCCTCTCACTGTCTGAAACTGCCAGGGCTCTAGGTGCTTGGTGGCAAGCCCGAACAACACAAGAAGCAAACACAGATTCATCATATAGTGATGGATATTTGAAACAGTGCTGAACAAGCTAAGAATCCTCAATCTAATCTACTTGAAATAGTTTTTAAAACATTTTACACAAATTTGCGAGATTGAATTTAGTGTCATTAGCTAAATCAGTATCATATAATCAGCCGTTTACAAAACAGTGCATCTAATGTAAAATTTCACTTTCTACATAATGATTTAAAACACAATTTAAATAAAAAATCAAAGTGTCCTTTTTGTCACATTCATGGATAATGACATCCATGGATGTGACAAAAACATGACAGCTAAAGAGGACAGAAGAATGACAATAAAATATCTTAACTTGTATTTAATTTATTTTGTGGTTATTTGTTCTTTAGTTCAATATATAATTTTGAAAATAACATATTGTGAAAAAAATCGGACTACACATTTTTTCTTAAAAACAATCAAATTAATCAATAGTCAAATAATTAAGGAATTATAATTAATCAACTAAGAGTTATGAAGATGCTCATTTTTTTGTAGTAATGTTCACTGTCTGATATTCTAATTAGATTTTTTTTATGGTATTAAAACCTTTACCTAATAATTTCTTCTACCATACATACTACTGTGGATGTCAGGATAAGATGGTCATGCTGTTGTTGCTGATCACAGAACAGCATGATATAACAGCAAATTTGATTTGGTCCCTAAAACGTCTTGTGGTCAGTATTACCCTGTGTACTAGCAATGTAATGCAACTCACGAAAAGAAAAAACCAAATGGCAAACAGTTGACGCCACAACTTATTTTTGATAGCACACAGAGGAACAAGAGAATCTCCAGATGCGGCGCCTGCTATCCTGCTAGATTTGGTCTAAAACTGTGCTTATCTGTGTAAAAAAATAAGATAAAATAAAAAATAAAATGTGCCTTCAGTCTTTGAGCAAGTGTGTGAGGCTCAGACTGTGTCAAATAGCCACATCTGCCATCAGCGGAAGCGTTCATGTACCTGGGGGTCTGTCTGTCACCCCTGCTATCAGCCGAGGAAGAGGGGAAATTCTGCTCTGCGCCTCCACTCAGGAATACTGATCGCTTACACGGCTGTGTGTCGGAGAACACACTGTCGAAATCATACATGACCAACACTATGCATGTTGCTGTGCTGCATTAATAACTTGAACACCAGCGTCCATTGACATACAGAGAATGCATGTATCCATCTTTTTGTCTCACTCCCCTGCACTTCTGGCACGTCCTCCTGAAGCACCTGCAGCACTGAACTCAATGTGCCACAGGAAAAGACAGAAAATGAGAAAACTAGAAAGAAACGGAGGTGAAGGGTTTGAGAACAGACACACCTGAAGACAATGACAGAATAATGACATCTGGTGCGTAAATACCCAAAGGCATGAATAGCTTAAGAACAAAAACACAGGCAAAAGGAGCATGGGGACAAATAAAAGACATAAAGAAGGGTGCAAATAAAACCCACGAGGTAAGATGGCTAGGTAAACAGGTTAACTAAAAGAGACACCAGAGAGACAGATGTGGACAAAAAACAAGCAGACAGAACAAAAGATGAAATGCAAAAGAGAGGAAGAGGAAAGGAAAGGATTGACTTGGAGTGAAACAGACAAGGCAAAAGTAGCGCTAGCAGTGGTCAAGCTAAAATAGGTGTCAGACTCTTGTCAGTGCAGTGACCTCGTCACGAAGGACTGAGGAATTCTCGCTGTTGACCTGGACACATTCCTCCGGTCATCAGACATTAACCCGTCCCACACCGCCACATTGTACTGCAACAGATTCTCTGTCGCTGATCCCAAAATAAACTTTGTTAACTGTCTCCAAGAAGTCCACATCTAAAAATGCTAAAGGGTCTCATTTTGAATAAATGTATCTGTATATTCAACAAACTACCTGCCGTGTATTTACAGCTTCTGAAAGTATAGGAAAAGTTTGAAATCTCTGAACAAACATCCTTCGACGGGATTGGTAATATATCAGGTGGATTGCAGTCCCGATCAGCTCTGAATCAATAACCCATGCTTCCAGCGGAGCATTGTGTGCACATGTGTGCATAGGGCCGTGCAAAAACATTGTGAAACTTTTAGGGTAACAAGGGCTCTATTGTATAGCAGAGGCAGAATGTAGCTCTTATTCTGGTGCTGCTGGTCTGGGGGCATGGGGTGACATCAGCACAAAGACAGAAATGTAATGTGAGGCATCTCCAAAGCTAGCTTCAAGGCTAAACCACAGGCCTGTCTTTATACCAACAGTCTCTCACTTTTCAACAACATCTGATAATCAGGACGTGACCACCTGATGACCTTTACACTTGTTATTCTATAGTATTACACCAGACTAACTTAAATAGGCCTGCTATGAAATGAAAGATTATCTGTTTGTTGCTTTCACGTTGGCTGCGGTTAGCACATATCTGTCAGGTTAATCATGACAGAATGACTCATGGAAGAGTTATTCAATTATACTGATGGTCCATTGACGTTTCGATCGGGCCACAGACTAAAATGGCTGACACAGTGTTCCTGGCTGCTGAGTGCTATCAGGCAAAACTCTGTTTAAGAAATCACTTGATTTTCCACAGACCTTTACAAAAATATACACTTGTTTCAGGAAGGATAAACAAAAACTGCAAAATCTGTTTCTCATCATGGTCTCTGTGAGGAATAGTAGAGTTTATATATCCTTACCTTATATAAATCATGTCTTGATGTCTTGGTTGTCTCAGGCTCTTTCTAAATAACAAAAAACAAACACACATTGCATTACTGAAAGAGTTCTGGGGGGATATATGATTATATATCCTGTAATTTCTAAAGCTTAATTATTGGATGTAATTAATCATTTTATTGTGACTTCCTTGTCAAAGGCAACATGAATGCAGCAATTCATGTGGAAAGCAAAGCAGCAAAGTATGTACAAAATATTATACGATATGTTGTATCATATTATACATATATTTTTTGTCTTTACAGCTTCTCTTGTACAAAAATCTTTGTAATCCTCAGCAAACAGGAGCCTTAAATTGATCTCATACATTTCGTTGCTCTGTTTGTATTTAACACCAACCCTGTTGCTGTACATTTGCACTAATCAGTTTGTCATGATCGGTTGCAAAGACACAAATCAGAAGCACAAATTCAAACCTGCTACACACAATGGCAGCTTGCATGGGAATTCCTGAGGTCTGTTCGATCCATTAATGTATGCTGCGGTTGAATGTCATCAATTATGAATGAGAAACACACAAGACCCACAGTGAGCTGGTATAGAAACATGGGAATGGCTAGAGACTGTAGTCTCTAAGATATCTGTGAAATATTTTGTGGAAAGAAAGCAAAACACAGATTTTACAAACAATTAGAGGGTGAATTAGTCATAGCTGAGTGAATAATGCTATGTGTTAATTTTGGAGACAGGATCTAACCTTATGCTTGAATTTCTACACAACTTTTGGATAATTACATAAAGATAAGCAGAATTATTGAATAAGGCAACGCACCTGCAATCTGTTAGAGATGGAGTAATTCTAGTTCATTAGCCTTTAAGTCTTCTATGGATACTGCAGTATCGTTATACAGCACAAGGCTCTTTCCCTTTAAGTCCCAGGTATTCAAGAGTGTGCTGACCCTGTCAGTGAGTTCATACCATAAGCAGACCCATATAGCTTCTCCTCCAGAGCCTCTGATCACGAGCCTGCTGAGCTGCCGCCTCAGTTATGTAAGATTACATAACACCAGGTCTGTCTGAGTAACATTTCATAATCTAGGGGTCCCACTTCACAGAGGCATAACCATCAAATCCCCTTTGGAGTGGTTTCAAAGGTACTAGGCATGTTAAAAAAAAAGAAAAGAAAAGAGAAAAATCTTATTTACAGACAAAGTTTTACTGGTACAAGCAGATGGTTTGTTCCAGGGAATATTTTGGCATCAGAAACTTTTCTCTTCATTTTATTGAGAGCATTTGTAGAGGGGAAAAAAAGGTTGACCCAGGGACGCTATTACACAAAAGCATCCTCCCCCTTTGCTTATCGCAGATTGCATGGATGCTGTCTGCCCATGAAGGTCAAATCATTGTGTATTAATTAAATCATCACATATAAATTGAATCAGCTTACATTTAAGACACTGACGACGTTATCTAACGGTCTTTTACTGTACGATTAGCTTCCTTTTTTGCCTTATCTGCAGCACAGTGTGTGAAAAGAAACTCTTTTTTTTCAATCAAAGCTAAACTAACAAAGTCTTTTCGACATATAAAGAACCTCGACACAGTGGAGCTCTCGTGCACGATTTAGGCAAACAATCCGAGTTTGAAAACGACTGTGCCCAGAGATATTGAATATGTGTGCAGAGATAACAGACGGATATGTGAATTTAAAAAAAGGAGAAAAAATGATAAGCCGGAGCAGGCGGACATATAACAGAGAAGGAGAGATGCCAGGAGGCTTCTGAGGCTGCGCATAGCATGTGTGAAACAGCTATATTTGCTACTTGTTAACATAGAATGGGCTGCAAATGGACAGTCGCAGACTTATGCTACATATTATATCTCTCTGTCTATTGTCCAGCTTCATCCAGACTGCACTTGCGCATAATAATGATTTCACACAGCCTACTAATATCGGCATTTCTAAGGTGCGGATACAAAAACCCTTCTGACTTTAAAATGAACCCCATTAGCTACATATAATCTTCACAAATTTATGTGAGGAAAAACTTACGGAAACTCTCCCCGGTTTGTTTCTTGGCCGATGCCCTGGAATAAATCTAGTCCTAACTTTTGTCGATACTGAATCCCATGTATCTGCTCTTCCTTTACAACAGACTGTAGACACCCGGATGAAGATGGGGTGAAAAAGGGGGTGAAAGCGTGGGCGGGGTGAAGAAACCTAAAGAAATACTCTAAGTATGTTCGCCTCTATATCATCCCATATCTTAACACCTAATCTTTCATTTATGTGCATTTCATAATCCTCAACTTTACCCGATCCCTCCCAAAGTGCGAGACGAGACCGTGCACGTCCGCGCATGCGCAAGAGGGAGTGACCGTCGGCCACTGTCGGCTCCCTCAACTCTAAATCACACCCCAGCATATTAACACACACATGCACAGACACACAGATACACATGACTGATAGAAATGCACACATCCTGCCTCCTTCGTGTGCTAGCCTCCCATTCATGGGCCCCTCTAAAACTGGATGCATTTACCGATCCCTTTCCAGAGCCCTCATCTAAATGTGAACGGAGGTAATCCTTAAGAGAAGAGCGATAACCAAAGATAAAGAGGGGTCAGAGGAGGAAAGAGAGGGAGTCTGTGAAAGATGGTGCAAGGTGGAGCACGAGATGGGATAGATGGAGAGGATAAAGGGATTATAAACTTAGGAAGCACATATTTTAAACAAGGGGGGGGACTGAAGAGCTGTAAAATAAATAAAGGTGAAGAAGAAGAGAACACCTCTGAGAAAAAAGGAAATGCTGGCAGAATATAAGCATGGGAAAGCAAAAGGGCAGGTACATGCTGTATACTCACAAATGAATGAGAGGGTGACCGCAGGAGTGATGAAAAATCGTGTCAGAAAAAAACCAAAAATCAAGGGCGACCAGAGACTGAGTGAGTTTGTAGAAAAGTCCAGTTTCTTCTAATTCAAGAGTTTGGCCTTTTCGCCTCTTTGCCGGGATTGTGCCGATTCCTATGCAGCCGTACCTCCTTCCTGAGTCTAACCCCGAATTGTCCTCCTTCCTCTCTTCCCTCTCCCGATTTTTTTCTTCTTGCCTGTACTATTTCTCCTACGGCTCTCTCTCTCCCTATCCCCCGTCTTTCATGCTGTCTCCCACACACCACGCTCTCCGTTTTCCCCTCATTCTTTCCCCGCTTTCTTCATACATCCATTCATCTTACACGATCCCCCCCCCCCACCGCCAACCCTCAGCTTCCTCTTCTGAATACAGATACGATTATTCAAAAAGCTTTCTAGACAGTAGTCGAGGTCCGCGCCTGAAAAAAAAATAAAAATACTGCAGAAGGAGAGAAAAAAACTGTTGACAGGAAAGGACAAGCGGCTTGTGGCATGCAGTCTAATGCGGGGACAATCCACGGCCTAGGTTTTTCTGGGGCGCCACACATGGTAAGGGTGAAGCGTCTGAGTGGTGTTGGCTCCGAACATGAAGGCACGAACGAAAAGCGAATAATGGGTAAGCAGAAGAAAAGTAAAAGGAAAAAGCTGATCTCACTGCAGTTGGTCTCCAGTGAAAGTGGATAGTAAGGGCGCGTGAGGGAAATGAGTGGGAAGGAGTCCGGGGTGTGCGTGTGTGAGAGGAGGTGGGAGGGGAGAAAAAAAGAGCCAGAGAGAAAGAGAGAGACTGGAGGTTAATGGAGAAATCCAAAAGGGAGGGATAGAGGAGGAGTGTGTCAGCGGGGAGAGGAAAGAGAAAGAAAAGGGGGCACGAATGGCAATAATTTCCTTTTTTTTATACTTAAGGTATTCAGATTTTGTGCTAGGTTTCAGAGCTAATACCTTCTCTTTCTATGTGAAGAAAATGTAGAGGAAGAAAGACGAGGAGAAAGAGCTACTGTGAGCTTTGTCTACTGCTCCTGCCGTTCCTTTTCCTGGTTTCCTTTCTGCTCCGGCTCTCCTCTATTCAGCCTATTTTCTGCACGTGCACTTGAACTCTAAATCCTGTCTGCTTTCCCCTCCCCTCGCCTCTCTCTCTCTAACTGCGCATCTGTGCGTCTCTGCCTCGCTCTCCCTCCCTCTCTCCTCGGCAGAGGCTTGAAATAGTGCTAGCAGGCAGGAGAGCGCGAGGGGAGGGGAAAAGGAGAGGGCGAGGGGGACAAAAAGGGGAGAGAGATGTTGAGAGGGGGGAGGGGAAGAAGCTTAGACGGGCTGACACGGAGAACACAGAGTGTGTGTGTGTTTGTATGTGTGTGTGTGGGTGTGTGTGTGTGTGTGTGTGTGTGTGTGTGGGTGTGTGTGTGTGTGTGTGCGCTGCATACGAATATGTCTGCACATTTGTAAACACACATGTTTGTCTACCTCAGATTTGGATACACGGTTTCGTACACGGCTGGTGATGTGTTACGGCTCCAAGTACAAAGACAAAAAAAAATCCAAGTGTGACATTTAAAACATGGTTTTAGATATTTTTACAGTTAATAAAGTTATACAAGTCTTCAAACAAACTACTTAATCGCATAGACAACTTTAAAGACACGTTACATTGTATTAAATGCTTGTTATCACTATTAATTTATTGATGTCAAGCCTTATCATAACTGTAGGTAGAACATATAGACATTTTAAAAGAATTAATGTTAAATATATAGTTATATTTATCAAAAAATATTATAAAAGTATAAAAAAATAATATAATAAGATATATTAAATATAAAAAATAATATACAAAAAATAATATACATAAAAGATTATTAGTGATATCTACTGCTGTTTTATCTGGTAAAGCGCTCTATAATCCATTATTATTATATTATCATATATATTATTGGAGAATTGTCAACTGAAATAAATGTCCTTGCAAGATTGCCTAAAGATACAATGATTGCAATTTTTGTCTGATTTATGATTACATTTTTCAGTAAGTCTAACATGCGGATTCTTACTTTGGATTTCTGATTTTTTTAATCAATATTCTTGTATTTAAAAAGTGAATATAACCACTAATGAGCACAAAAACTTGCCAGACGTTTTGCTGTGGGAAGCTCAGTAACTCCTGAAGTCTCCTCAATCATGACAAGATTACTCAGTTTTTAAACTTAACATGTCTAAAAAAGATATCAAGAGTTCGGTCCAGCTCCGGTGTTGTTTTTTTAATCATATAAGCTCTGGCTCATAAAAAGCCCTTTCGACCATTGCATTCATTTGTCCTCCTTAATCTGCAGATTTGTATAGTTTTCATAGTTGAAATAATCCTGATAGCTGTGATCAACCCATCCATAATAACCAAACAGATTAAGATTTTCCTCCCAAGAACTCTTACTGACAAAATGTTCCTGGGTTTATATATACTTGATTAAATAATTCTTCATAACTGAGGCAGGCTGAAAATAAAGGGCTGCTGGTTACTGGACAGCTTTTTGTACTAAAAATAAAATGCAGCATTTCCAAAAGTATCTTTTTTTCCATGCTGCTCCTGCACACTCATATCCCAGCCAGCTGCACACAGAAACAAACGATATCTGTCGAGCTAGGAGGACAACTCGTTTTGTTAAATTTAGGTTATATTTTTTCTATCTGGCAAAAGACAGAAAGAGACAGAGCTGTAGTGTTTGAACAATGTTCCACATATGAGTAACGGCTCTAGGAAGGTTTAATCTGTGAACAGGTGCAATGTAATCTCAGGGGAGAATGGTAGCTCTTTTATATAGGCTTTGTACTTTCTAAATTTATGTTGAAGAACTTCCTTACAGATGACATGTCCGTGTTGGAGTTTGGCTGTGATGTTAGTGTCAGTGTCGTCTTTTGACTGGCACGAATCTGCCAGTTATCAGACACATTCAAGCAGGCAGAAAACTGAGAGATTTATAGTTCTATCTCTTGCATTATATATTTTTAACACAATATAAATATTAAATTTTTCCTGTCCTATTCATTTTCAGTGCTGCTATATCTTGCTCATGTTTGCTACTACTTTTAAAAAACTCTCTTAGCATGAAATAGAAAGGGACTGAATATTCACATATGAAAAAGCTGCTCACAAAACTAGAAATTTACTACATTCCTTATCAGTCCCTAATCAATTGATTTATAATCTGAGTACTAAGCACATACTCCAAATAACATTGTCACCTTCATGACAGCTCAGATTTTACTTCCTGTTATGATGAAAACACAGACAGAAAAAAACATCTCAGAGATAATTAAATTTAGAAGTAAATGCATTTCTTATTCTGTGTGTTATGGTAGTTTAGAAGATCAATTAAGAAAAAAAATGGCCCCTTCCAACTGGTAAGTGGAAAACTTTAAGAGATAGTTGTACTTTCTTTTCACAAATGTAGGACAGCTGCTTGAATGCATTTGCCATTTGTTTTGTAGTGTTGTTGAACATCAAAATATCGAAATTCACACACCAATTTCAGATATTTTGATATGCAGACTGATGAATAACTCTGCAAAACTATGATTAAATGCAATTTGATGGTTCTGGAGATAGAAAACGATAGAAAAAACTAAGAAAAAGGTTACTTTACTGCAAAACAAGGGCTGAAATTTTTTTGTCTGCTACATCTCATCTTTAGACAACCTAAAAGTAAATTATGAAACCTTTTATGATGACAACAGTGATAGCAGTTGTTGCATACTTTGTTTTATAGGAGTAGCATTTATTCTGGTAAACACATTTATAAATGTCTGAATCCCCCCAAAAATGGTCACTTATCGAGGGAAACATTTATCACCATTTAAAACATGATCTTTTTATGAATAACTACTGCTTATCAATTTTTTGAAAAGTAAAAAATAATTTACAATAAGTTATCCTTTTTCAAAAATCACGTGTTATGTAACCTGTTTATCAATCGAAAATGACGCCTAAACGCGACAACTCAGGATAAAATGCAAGTCAGCACAATCTGATGAAAATAAAAAAGAACTACTAACCCCTGGTTGTGTCTCCTTTACTGTCGACTTCTCTCTTGCTGACTGCACCGCACTCCCGTGCAAAGCATTTGGGTCTGTTTAAATAAAAAGACGTGGGCCTTGGTGTAAAAAGCCACCACAACACTGCCCTCTGCTGGAACCTAGCCGTAATTACTCACTCACACAAATATTTTCGCTGTGTAAAGATTTGATTTTTCACACTATTTAGTTTAATAAAAATATAAATAAGGGTACCTTTAATGTTATTTTGGATTATATGGGTAAGTTAAGTGTGGACTTGAAGCTGCAGGAGATGTAAATCCAGACTGTGGTGTCATCCTTTTCAAATATGGGCAGTCTCCCTCCATCCCTCATCAGCATCCTTCCCCGGTCCTCCGCATTCGCTTCGGCTAATCTGCGACGACACCTCCGGACTTGAACGCTTGACTGGGGGCTTTGAAAGATATATGAAAGGTAATATTAACTTTAGAAATGGACAATAACAAAGATGTATGTAAAAACAACTGTTTGGGGCGCAATGCTTGCCCTCTATCAGTTACATGTACATCAGCTGAACTAGCTAGCTTCAGCTACGGTTAGCAAAAAAAAAAAAAAGGAGAAGAAGAAGAAGCGAGAGAGGGAGAGAGAGCGAGAGAGATACTCAACGGCGCGTGGTGAATTTCACCTGCTGTAGCGTTTTTTAACCTCACTATTATCTCCCATTTGCGTTGTAGATGCCCAGTGTAACAGTGAAGGATGTCAACCAACAAGAGTTTGTCAAGGCTTTGTCGGCGTTTATCAAAAAGTAAGTAGAAAAAAGTGGAGGCAAAAATTCACCTGTCAATCAATCACAGGCTGATGGACAGAGGCTGGATTTCTTATTCTAGACTCTATACTTTCTTGACTTTAATATATCTATCTATATATATATATATTTAAATATGATATACAATTCATGTTAATGAAATGTGCTATACAAATAAACTAATATATATATATATAAACACATATGTGTTGATGTTAATATTACTATTATTTTTTAACTTAAGTGTTTATTGGATCCCATATTTCTTATTAATGTGTAAGGAAACAGTCCTATTATTTTATTTATCGCATCAACTGATAATGGATTTTTCAGGTCTGGCAAACTGAAGGTCCCAGAGTGGGTTGATACTGTGAAGCTTGCCAGGCACAAGGAGTTAGCTCCCTGCGATGACAACTGGTTTTACACCAGGGCAGGTTGGTTACTTTGTGTTTCCCATAATGCACTGATTCACCCAGGTGCTGATGTAATGATAAACAATTCATTTAGCATTTTGCATTTTTAGTCCATTATCTGGATGTTCAGATATGCATTTCTTCTCTGACTCCATTAATTGACGTTGATAAAAGTTAAACAATTATAATCTTGACAATTACTCTGGGAAAGAAGTGATTGAAAGAGAGAAAATGGAAAGTAACCCTTTAATGTGGTAAAAATAAATTTTTAATGTGTGAAGAAGAATAAATGATCTATGAATCTATACAATACTGTGAGGTTTTTTTAAAATCCCTTTTTAGTGAAATTGGGTTCTTCCCCCATCTTAATATGACCACTCCCAAGTCACCACTACCAAAAAAAAGGTCACACTAATATTTTAGTAGACCACCTTTGGCTTTGATGAGCTTCTTCAAATCAAGATTTATTTTCCATCCAGATAGTGTCTTGTTCAGGGAATTCAGCAAGAAAATGTTAAGCCACATACTGAATCCATGCGTGGCTTGCTAACATTAGTAAACCTCCTTCTGTCCCAACTTTTTAAAAATGTGTTGCTGCCATCAAATTCAAAGGGAGATAATATTTCCATTATTTGATGGCGATGTCTTGCTTTCAACATCTGTTATGTTCTTTATGTTCCAGTGGGAATAAAATATGAGTTTATAAATCATCACATAATTTTTTTTCTTTAAATTTTACCATGTTCAATCTGTTTTGGGGAATTGGGATTGTACACTGTTCTGTGTATCCACGGCATCCCGTTTTTATCCCAGTTTCACTGAGCTGCTTCAGGTGCTTGGCGATTAACAATCCTACACAATGCAAAATCTTCCTAAACTTATACAATACATACTATAAAAGCACACACACAGGGCAGCTTTAGCTGATATGGAAGTTATCTACAGAGGCTTATCAACTCCACAGAAGCATGCGAGTAAAAAATGTCACACATGTGATAAAGTGGAATGTTTGAATTCATGTCTTCTGGGTGAATAAGTCAGGAGCGATTCACACGATAAAACAAGTACACATTGCAACATATAGCATGAACTGAGCTGCTTGAATGTCTCACCAGCATCAACGGCTCGTCATCTGTACCTGCGAGGAGGTGTGGGCGTCGGCTCCATGATCAAGATCTACGGTGGGCGTCAGCGAAACGGCGTTTGCCCCGCCCATTTTAGTGTTGGCTCCAGGAATGTAGCGAGGAAGGTCCTCCAAGCTCTGGAGGGACTCAAGATGGTGGAGAAGGACCCCAATGGGTAAGAGGGGATAGGTGCAGAGCTCTGAGGGGCGGATGTGAATAATACTTTTATTTAATTCATTTATTTTTTCCATTTGCCCCGACAGAGGTCGGAGGCTTACTCCTCAGGGTCAGAGAGACCTGGATAGGATTGCTGGTCAGGTAATTGTGGCACAAGTACTCATTTTATTAGTTTGCTCAGCCCCATTTTATATAGTTTTATCTGTTTTATATAACCCCAGGATTTTATTTATAAAACCTGTCATCTTAAAATGTCAAAATAAACACTTTCTCATTGATTCAGATTAAATTTTTAGATGCTTTTAATAAGCAGTGTTGGGCAAGATACTTTAAATTAGTAAGTTAGTTACAGTTACTTCTTTCAAAAGTAACTCAGTTACTTTAAATTACTCGTTACTCAGGTAGCCAGGTAGGCTGCCAGTCCTCTGGTTTGCTCACATATAAGTCCTTTCCTACCACAAGCGCAATGCGCCACTTACAGTAGCGCCCTGACAGGCAACGGCAGTGTTGTAGTGAGAGTGCAAGTGGATGAAGAAAGAATGAAAATAAATTTAAATAATGTCTGCTTTCCTCTCATATTTATTGTAGCCATTTAAAACACGTAGACAGTATACTTTTGGCAGTGCAAAAATTGAATTGTGCCTCAATCAATCAATCAATCAATGTAAATCAATAATAGTGCAAAGCTGATTCAATAGATTTTTTTCAACATAAACACAGCGAGGTTTCTCCGTTCTATGTAATCTTAATTCAAATTAGCTAAACTCCACCAATCACAATGTTCCTCTTTTACAAAATTATTACTTATGGTACTTGCTACCACAAAAGTAATGTAGTAACTTTAATGTGTTACTTAATAATGCATTAGTCCCAACCCTGTTAATAAGTGTGACAATCAGAGATCCTGATCGCTGATAGCTCATTTGGCCCTCCCGTTTCTACAGGCAGCTGTAGTGGCTCCCCCTTTTTTTGTTTCATATTAGTTACTGTCAGAGTGTTTGCAAAATTTTGCAACTCCTGCATTTATGTGACGATGATGCTTTTTTTCTGTTCCCCTGTGATATCGTGGCTGCTTGACTGAGCCGTCCTTTCTCTTCTTTGTTCAGGTCGCCTCAGCAAGCAAGAAACAGCGAAGTCTACAAGGCGCCGTTTGAGGGAAGCATGCACAGAAAACAGACAAGGGAAATGAAGTTATCTTTTATTGCTTATTTATTCAGGATAGCTTGCCTTCCACATGAATCCCACAGAAAGCTGGGGCAGAAGACAGTTTATAGAGATGCATGGGTCTATAGCACAGTACAGCACAACTGACATATGCATTAATGCTTGGTACAGTTTATGCTTTAGACAGAAGCACTATTCACTAAGCAAGAGCATCTTAATGTTATCATCAATGAAAACCTGTATAAAAAGATAGAAAAATAAAAGAAATGTGATGAATTCTGCTACTCAGAATATTCTTTGAGATGATGCTGCATGCTGAATATAGGGTGAAATGGCGGCACTTAGATTAATGAAAAGGTGACTTTAAGTGTTTAGTTGCTGCTCATGACAGAGCTGATCCAGTTATTGTAGCGGCACACACGGGTGTAGACGCTGGGGTGTCCAACCATGGCGCACTCATAACCCCAGGACACGACTCCCTGCAGCTGCCCGTTGCACACCAGAGGACCGCCAGAGTCACCCTGCACACACAAGGAGGCCAATAACAGCAGTTTTAATGCTCAGCGCTCATAGTAGATATAAAGGTTCTGTCCTCGCACATCCCCAACTCAATAATGACTGTAAATTTTTCCACGTTTTTGCTAAGGTTAGTTTTCTGTTACCTCAGGGGAGAGTCTGTAGTTTAATTTCTAGTCTCAGCAACATCAACAAAAACAAGTTTGAAGCTTCTTAGCAAGGAAAAAATAACGTTCTCAGCAAATCTGGTGTCTTTATTTTACCAAATAAAAAATAAACAAATAACCTAAACAGCCTTTCTTTATAGAAGCTGTTTTTAACCTCAGTAAACGCGGTGAGAGTTCAGATATTCAGGTATTTAACCATTTAAATATTTTTTTTCAAGGATTCAAGGAACTTTATTGTCATACCAGCTCACATTTAAATGTTTATGGTACAAAACCAGAACTGGGGTCCCGGGTTTAGCCATAAAAAGAAGAGCAAATAGAAATATAACCTAAATAAAAATAAATATGATCTACATTTAAATAAAGATAACAGTAAACAATGAAGAGGCCGGGTTAGAATGTGCAACCTAGATATGCATGTGCAAGTGTGTGCGTGAGGAAGTAAGGTACTACAGTATTTCCCAATAATAGAAAAGCATCTTTCCTTGATCTACCACTGTAGATGTATAAGCCAAACTTGCTTTTGAATGCCAAAGATGTTGTAAAACTACTAAACTGACCAATATCCTCTAATTGTTAATTATACTTGTGTGTGTTCTGTAAACCAACACAGTGTTGATTGATTAAATATCCTCTTTGCTTCTCTTTTTCCTCCACTATAGTGTCCTAAAAGTCTAAAATACCACTTAAGCACGTTATTGGTTGTCTGCCAACAGGGTTGAAATAGTAAGCCATGTTCATGGGATTTTCTCTGACAGATAGCTTCAGTGTCTTCCTGAAGTCATTAGTACAGTAAAATAAGTGTTGTGGACATCTGTAGTGTGATGTTACTCTGTTACAGACAGAAGCTCTACTGCACTGCAAATACTGACAGCCCGTGCATCGGTCCAGCTCACCTGGCAGCTACTGGCCCCTCCGTGCATGAATCCGGAGCACACCATGTTGTCGGTAAAGAGGTGGGGGTAGGCATTCCTGCAGATTCTGTCATCAATGATGGGCTGCCTCAGGCACTGAAGGCTGTTAGGGAAGTTATCTGTAGAGTGAGAGAGCCAGTCTGAAAAAGTACTCTGATACTAATGGTAGTATAAGTAATTTAGTAAAGTTCATCAAGTAAATTTCCAAATTTAGGTCAAAGATGTTCTGCTTGTTCTTATTTTATTTTACTGTAAGATAAAGAATATTGGTGATTTATACTGGGTAGGTGATGTATTCAAATAAATATTTTAAAAAATGTATTTCCAGCAGTAGCAGAGAAATCCTGGTGAAGGTATGAGTCAAACTCTCAACTTAAATTTGATGAGACACTTTTAAACCTCTCCAAAACACACAACTATTTTTAAAGGCGTATTTAAACTCAGTAGGTAAAATGATGTCCGTCCTGCGCTTTCTGACTCCCACTGTATCTTCTACAATACAATACTGCTGCATGACTCTATATCAGTGGTTCCCAAACTGTGGGTCGGGCCCCATATGCAGGTCGCAAGATCATTTCAGGGGGTCGCCTGATAATTGTGAAAATATAAAACCTGTATTAATCAAATAAATGTGGGATTTTTATCATTTTTGTCAAAATGAAGAGATAAATCGAAATGTAACTTTTCATTCTTTACATATTAATGCAGAAATCCTCCTGATTTATACAGACTGACCATTTTTAAGCCTCAGAGGCACCTGCAGGACCCGTCTGATATATAATTAATTAATCATTTTTATGAATAATTATTTTTTATTGTGGAAGGTGGGGTCAACAGCACCAATACTTTTTCATCTTTGGGGTTGTGGCTGACTCCCTAAAGCTGACTGAACCTTCTTGGTCCTAGCTGAATGTGCCTGTGAGTTAAAATCCCATCTTATGTGATCTCAGATCAGTCTTTCAACCGTTTCTTTCTAACTTACTGCCATTGCTGGCCATGTTTCCCCAGCCAGACACCATGCAGTTCTCGTCAGCCACGGGGCAGCGAGAGGGCAGGGACACGGTCTGCACGTAGCTGCTGAGGGTGGCGGGGTGGCTCAGCTTGATCAGCATGATGTCATTGTCCAGGTTATAGCTGTTGTACTGTGGGTGCATGATCATCTTGGCGCCATCAATCCACTGCTCGGTGCCCTCATTCACAGCAATGTTGTGCTCACCAAGACGGACCTGAATACGGCTGGTTGCAGACAGACAATTAAGACAGTTTAAACTAAGTTTTCTTGCTGAGATACATGATATTGTGAAGCTGCATCTGCTAGAAACAGCATACCTTGTGGCTAAAAGTGAATATTTTGTTTATCAACACATTTCACAAAACACGTAAAAGAAAACAAAACTTTTCTTTATTTCCTTTTTTTTAATAATGTAATTTTTCTTGGCTTTAATCGGTTACTTTTTTTTTTTATTTCTAAATATTGATATCAGAAAGTAGATTTATTTATTTATTTAAATATTTTTATAGATTTTGTTTGCAGAACTAGTCACACAGTAAGATATTATTACTTGCAACAAGGCAAACTTTTCTTCCCTCATCCCATAACTCAACAAATTAAACATTGGTATACTCACGCATACCCTGATATATAAAATATGGGGGGAAAAAAGATAAATTCATAACATAACTGTTGATAACAATAAAACTCTGGGTATGCTGTAACATATACATGCCTTTAAAAAAAAAAAAGAACGTAGATTTATAGATCAAAAATACATGGTCTGGCCAAAATTGAATGCCGCCACCAAGAAATAAGATCCCACACTAATACTTGAATGGACACCCTTGAGCTTGGATCACGGCATGTAGGCCTAATCGTTGTGGCATTCTTTCGATCAGCTTATCCAGTGTCAGGATTTATTTCCCCCAGTGTTGCAATCATTTTTTACCAAGATCTTACACCTGGTGATGGGAGACTCCAACCGCTGCGAAAAGCCTTCTCCAGCACATCTCAAATATTTTCAGTGGGGTTCAGGTCTGGACTGTGCGGTGGCCAATCCATATTACACTTGGCTCGTGAAAAAAGTTAAACTGATTTTGATATGACATATTTGTTAAAAAACACTAATATATAGACTATAATATTTACTCTGGAATCCTGGTTTTGTTTTGAACCAAACGAAACTTCTTAAATTGCTTATTGACTGAAGTCACTAAATGTACTATGTTTCATGCATAGGGACTGTGTAGCTTAACCTTTCTCACTCTCACTTATTATCCTCTGTTGCATCACCACTGCATGTAATTTACATTTATGCAGGCGACAACTGGAAAAAAAAATTCTCAAATGTGACTTTCTGTACTTACGATTTGTAGCAGTGAGCAGCAGAAACCACCCACTGACTCGAGATGAGAGATCCACCACAGAAGTGGTATCCAGCATTGAGAGACACCTGGTAGGGAACCGAGTGCCTGGAGCACTCGTATCCTCCAACGACTTTCTCATCCTCATCTGCAGCAACTAATTTAAAACATGATTCATTATGTTAAGCACATAGAAAATACTCTAAAAGTCCGTCTGGAAATGTTACATTTAAATGGATATACAGCATAGCGGGGATGAAATATCCTAAATAATTTCTTTGTGACTTACAGGCTGCTCCAAGCAAAACGAGGAAAACCAGGGCCTTCATGGTTAATACAGCGGTCGGCCGCACTGGGGTTCTTTTTAAACTCTTGTCCTGCTTTCAAATTTCCAACATTTCAAGGTCAGAGAGGCCAAAACTCACTCTATGATGGGAAGGAGCCATATGGCTGAAGTTAACTGAAAGACTTTGACTTATGCGTCCACCTCAGACTTCTTTTTAATAAACACAGCTTTTGATTTTAGTTGTGTAACTGGAAATGATACAAAAGCTGTTTGAACAGGAGAAAATGAAAGACTTGGCATCAGTTATAATATTTATTGCAGAAGAGCAACAAGTTAATGTGGCATAAAACAGATATTTCCCACTGCCTGAATATTTGTTCAGAGATATATCGGCGTTGACCGTGGATTTGCCTGATAGCAGTTCACGGTTTGCAGGTGTCATTGGTCTCAACTAGCAGGAACATTCAGCACATTCCTGAGTAATCCATGAAAAAAATGATAAGACTGTTCCAAGCTGCAGAAATAACATGGGACAAAAATCTGCATTTCAATGTTTCTGAAGCTGCGGGTCAAGACTAATTCTCATTATATGAGAGTAAATGTACTCACATTTTTCATTTACTTCACAGACCCAAGATGAAAACATTGATCCTAGAACTTCAAATGAGCAAATTCACACTGTAAATACATCTATTCATCTAATCTATTCTTCGCATGAAAAGAACAAGTTAGGTGACTCTATTTTATTTGTTGTATAATTTCACAGTAATATTTACATCACCACATTAAAAAGATCAAATTTGATCAGTTCAAAAGTCAATTAATTATTTAATCCTCAATTCATATGAGACAATGATTTATTTCAGTTGCCTAAATGTTGAACCAGTAAACTGAGCATTTAGAGTAATTATTTTGTTGATTTTCATCAGTCACTTTTCTTGTTTTAACTCTGCCATGGTTTTTGTTTTGTTGTTTTATTTCCCATTCCAATATAATAAGTAATATCTATATAAATCGTACAGATATCTAGACCAAAACATTAAGTTTTCAACTCCATTTTCAAAAGTTTAGTCAGTTATTAAACTATGAAAACAAAAAACAGTGACTTGCAGTTCTTTTTTACTCCATATGCTCTCAGATATGATAAAACACAGCTTTTACAGTTTTAGAATTAAAAACTAACTTTTGCTTGTTTGTATTTCCACATTTTCTTCCAGTGTGATTCTAGTACATATTTAAACTTAATTTCAGCTTCCCAACTGTTGGCTGCCTTTATAGTCTCACTTTTGACCTTATGCATTATAAGATGCTCTCATGCCAGAGATCTAGCATAAAGCTACAAAGCTACCAGGTTTGAACCAATTCAGAGTTCTCAGCATTATATTTTTACTAAATTTTAGTTGTATGAGTTCTTGTTGACATATTATTCCAAAGATTAAATTCTTTAGTTCTTTTTTTTGTAATAAAATGTTATTGAGTTCTCCCATCCTCATTTTTAAGACTGCTCTGTTATTTGCAAATAACTAGTTTAATGTACTCTGCATTATAAAGCACCTATCTTTTTTTGATAATGAGGACTATGCTGTTTTTTTCCATTTTATTGGTGAAGGAACAAATCAAATTTTCTTCCCACATTGTCACGTTTTACCTACATTGTACTGAATCATTAAGTTCTGACAAGTTCTCCATAAGGTTTTATTACCCCAATTTTAAAAATTGTTTTTGATAATAGATGTGTATTTTTTTTCTTTTGACAGTCCTGTAGAATTATTTATAACTAATTATTGATATATATTTGATTTGAAAAATGCCACAGTAACTGTGCTTTTCACACACGTTATCAATGATGTGGGCACATTAAAATCAGAAGTTCAGTTTTAATTTTATTTGATAAATTCTGAACGATAAAAACATTAACAAGAGGAAGCAAACTCTGAACAAATCCATAACATAAATAAAAAAAGTGAAGGTAAAAAAATATTCAACAGGTTTAGAAATGTTTTGTACATCTATTTACAGTGAATGATCCACTCTGAGTCACTACAGTAGGTAGGGAGGATTTGTAGCAATAATCACTAAAAGAAAAAAGTAAAACTATACAATCAGTAGCTTTATGTGGTTGCCTGGTCAAAGCAACAACACAAAAAATATGGTGGACTCCTGCTCATCCATAATAATAATCAGTGATTAATAGTACGGTTACTCCTTTTCAAACTATCAAAGTATAATGCTTAAAAAGGTTGAAATACGAGAAAAGCAGTTTTCATTTAATGTAATAAAATCTTGCTTCATAACACCTTTGAGGTAGTACACCTTGACAGTCATGAACAGGAGGGTACAATGGCAAGGTGGAAAAAAAAAACGTACTCAGCAGAAGCTTCATTTCTGTCAGCCTTCATTTACAGATCGTTTATAAGCTCAAACATATTTATATCAATCGGTTTGTTGAATATCCATTTATTGTTCAAATATACAAAAAGTTATATAAAGGGTTTGTGCAGAGCAAAATCACCATCTGTGTTTAACCCCTGCGGTGAGAACATTCCCTCATGGGCCTTAAAATACACAACACAAAAGAACAGATAAAGAACAGACTAATAGAGGGATAAAAGCATTCAGATAACAGCGTCTCTCCTGTTTCAAATAAAAAGGAAGTATGAACTGACTGAAGGAGGAAAACAGTTTGGGTGCTTATTAAAACAATTTTTTTGGGATAAATGTCACCAGCACCAAAAATATTGAAGTCCCTGCACACCGAAGTAAAGTTAAAACGCAGCTGCTCTACAATGTACACAAGGTGCTTTGAGTCTCATGTTTACTGTGGAAATGAAAACATGGCCTGCCTGAAGGTTGCATCAAAGTAAGGTGCTGAATAAATTCTCCTCATCCTCCTCTTTGATCGTGTATTTACAGACCCAGCTTCGCAGCACAGGAACGGATCCGTCTTTACGCAGTGAGAACTGCATTCAGGTTATGCTGTCGTAATCGCTGCCTTCTACACCCAGATCCAGCAAAGCCAGCGATGACAAATTATACCAAAGTAATTCACGTCAGCGTGTGATAATTAGAAAACGGCTCCAAAAGAAAACAACCAAGAACGATAGCGCCCCCAGCTTTCACATATGGCTCTAATCTCACTGAAGCTCTGAGGACAGACCTTAAGAAGCGTTCCACCTTCGGCTTGTGGCTCAAACTGCCTCCATCTTCCTGTCAGCGTTTCATTAAATAAGCTCCTTTTGTTGCATGGAGTACTTCTTTGTGTTATGTTTTAATTCAAGAATCGACGGCATCGTCTCGCCCCGCAGTTGCAGTGCAGCTTATTGTCATCGTCCTCAATGGGGAACTTGTAGTCGTAGGTGAGCTCCTCTCCGCGGTAGATCTTCCTCAGGGCGAAGATGACGATGTGCTTGCGGCCGTCCACGTTGATGACGCGCGAGTAGCAGTTTGGTTCGCAAGAGTGGTTGATGAAACGGGCCGCGTTGCCTTGCATGGTCGCGTCCACCACGTCGAAGTCGTCGATGCGGAACATGTAGCAGCCGATGCCCTGATGGGAGACGACAAACAAACCGAGTCAGTCGTTGTTTTTACATGTCTGAAGCATCCAGTTGCTTAAACGTGTTTCATTTTCTTAAACGATTAACTTTTGATTTAATATAATTATAGGATTAAAGATGAGCATCTCTTTCTGCATTTGATCTTTTTAGCTTTGGGTCAGTTCAGCTTAGTCACGAGGGAAAACCCAGACTCCCGTTTTACCCGCTCACTAGTATGTGAACACATTGGATCGGCAACTGTGATGAAAACTATTAAAGTGCAACCAGGCAGGAGAAGAAAAAAGCATCTTGGTCACAGCTCTATAGCATCCTGCTGCCTCGTATAGCATCAATCCTCTCAGGCTGCTGATTAACCTGCCACTCACACAGACCTGTAGAAAGTTGTATCAGCATCTGGTGCAGGGGTAGATCAGTGGGGAGCCGAGTGTCCATTACCTCCCTCTATTTGCATCTTAGCATGTGGGGAAGCGTATCTGAGATGCAACTCAGGTTGTTAGGTTTACGTGCTGTTATGTCCACTGTGCACAAGGACACGTCTACGTGGAAAGTGCATTTACTTGATGGAAAAAAACCAGATTTCTTTACTAGAACCAGAGACTTATCAAACACATCTATACTGTATTTTCACAGTAAAACTGCACCATTTCTAAACTTAGGCCCTATTTTGTCCCGAGTATGAAACATTGATCGGTGGATCAGACTCATATAGGGAGGAAAAAGCTGTAATCTAGCAGGGATGCAATAACACAGGACTAGAGCTTGGGAATATATCAAGATCTCCAATATATCAAGACTTTTTCATGCAAGATATGGAATAAGTGAATACTGTTTATAATATAGTTAAAATGATCTCTTTTTTAGCATTTTGCCCAGCTATATCTTTGTTATGGTCATTGAAAAGTATTTTTTCTTATTTCAATACACATAAACTTTAGTTTCAGGCAAATATTTGAATGAACATGTGCTTCTGATCCATAATAAATCTGAACAGTCTTTTTGTTTACAGGATCACAAAAATTTATATTGAGATATACATCATATTTCATGATTAATTATAAATGATCGAGATATGAAAAGTGGTTCATATTGCCCAGCCCTACACAGGACAAAACCCAAAGGCAAAGTTAAAGTGTATATGTAGTCAAAAAGTTCTGTTTTAAGAAACAAAAAGCAGATTACTTAAATTTGAGGGCAATATTTACTGAACTGAGCAACAGAACCCCTTCAGCAGGTGGATCATCATTTGTCGCAACCAAAAATGATCTGTGAAATCTCTTACTAACCTTGCCATCATAATATTTCTCCCGCTTATCGGTGAGGACAGAGCGAATGACCGTGCCGGCATACTCAATCACCATCTCGCCCGTCTCAATGTTCCGCTTGCAGAAAAGCCCGCGGCCATGAATTAAAGATCTACACCATGGAAAAAAAAGTGAGAAACTTCATGAGTTATCAAGAGCATGAATCAAATATGAGAGTCCCAGGATTCTTGTTGCCATTACCTGTAAACTCCTACTGCTTCTTTAGAGGTTTTTTCCAGATGTCTGAACCTCATTGCCATGGGAAGCTCGCTGTTTGTGGCTCGCCTGATGAATGAAACACAGACCAGGAATTGTCAGGATGGATATGCACATGCGAGTAAATTCTCCAACTGAATCAACTGAAGTGGCACCAATTTAACTAACGAACCTTGAGGCTTTCAGTGGGAATTCATCTTCGTCTTCATCAAAGGGGCCTGCAAGGTCTGGAAGCACTCTGTGCTGAGATGCCAGGAAGTTGAACATGTCAAATGTTGCTTTCCTAGTTTGAGAAAGGAGAAAAAAATCAATTTGTTGTGCATTTTGAAAAAAAAAAAAAAATACATAAGACATGAGAATTCTTTATTGACCCTTCAAGTTCTCTGAAAAAACAACAAAAGCAAAACTTGTGATGTAAAGTAATTCATCTTCACCGCGTGTAGACTTCGGCTCGTGCGCAGCCGCTTGGATTGAGAGGAAGCTCTTCCTCAATGTCATCGCAGCGGTGGAAGCGGAAGCGGTGGCGTTTGCAGTTGGCAGCTCCCTGCAGCTGCTCCAGCAGGAAGATGACGGCGTCGTGGACAACGCCAAGCACCCGCGGGCCGCTCATCACACACAAAGGAAGCTGCTTCAGGTGGAAGCCGGCTCGAGCTTCAAGGACGCCGTCAATCACAGCACGCCAGGCAACTGAGAGAGGACAGAAGCAAAGGATTCATACAGCTCAGGCTGTTTTACTTTCATGTGTTCAGAGCACAAGAAAGAGGAAGAATAGTTGTGTTTCTTAAAATGTATTTACGTGCAAAACAATATATAAATAGACTTACCTTCTATGCTGTTGGCCTTAACGCTGAAGCCATCATCACTGGTGATTTCAAAGCGCAGGTGGGGCTGGTTCATGTACGTCTTCTTCCTGTTTCTGAGTGCAGGCATATCTTCTTCTGAGCTAAAACCTGCAGAATTAAATAAATCACAAGTGCAAAAATCGTTTAAATTGAGCATTAGTAGAAAAAAAAGACACTGAGTAAAGATTACATTAAAAAAAACTACAGAAAAGCAACTATGAGATTCTAAGGCCTGGGATATACTTGCTGTGTATGTAAGCGTGCCTGAAAACGTACTTTCTGCTCTGTGTACATACTGCTGCAAACTAAGAGGGAACAACGCGGCCAAAATGTTCAATACATGAGGAAACCACTTGTACTCCGAAAGTTGAAAATGGACTTTGAAAACGAGGAAGAAGGACTGATCATATTATTTTTACTGTAGAAACTAAAGAGGCGGTATGTGTGGCCGATGAGCACGTAAATGCGGTCATTTGACCAAAATGGTGCATGAGCACCTCTAGCGGTAAGGTCAATATCGCAACTCGCGCAGGCTTCACGTTACCTCGCGTCAATGTAAGCGGCCAACGTGCCAAACTGCCATTAGCAACGCGTGGCAGTCGCCAGCAGAAAGTATATCCCAGCCCTAAATGTAAACATGAGATGTTCAGCCTCAAACCTGTGTACGGGCCCCATTCAGAGAGGTCTCCGTGGCGAGCACTGACCCACGTATGCGTTTTACCTTCAGGGAGACTGCTGGTTTGTGGGGAAGTAGCTGGACTCTCAACCTGAGGACGCCTGAGCAAGAAAAGGAAATTAAGTTGACAGAATCTAAAATTGGTTAGCATGTTGAGCATGTTTACTTTTAGCAACAAATACAGGCTCCGTTAATCCTACTACATATTCATAGTGTAATTTTTCAACTAGTTCGGCCAGAAAATATTCAAAGGATTACAATGAATGCACCCTTAACCTCCAATATTCAATTTTCTTTTAATTAAAATATAAATAAATGGATAAATAAAATGTATAAGCCAATAAATCACTTATTGCTAAACTCATACAAATAGAACATAATTTTTTGCGTCTTTGTTACTTTCCAGCACAGTGACAAGACAAAATTACTGGTCACGTTTACATGAGACTTTTAATTCCTCTTTAATTCGGAATTAAAGATAATTATTAATTCAGAATTTTAAAAAAACACCATGTAACCGTGGCCAGTTTCTCTTCCAAACTAACCTGCAGGGTGTAGAAAGTGGTGGAGCAACTATTCTCAACGGTTCAGTCTTAGTCTTGCTTTCCTGGTCCAGATCGAGAACATCTTTAGTTGTCGGAGCTTTCATTCTAACGCCACTCATCCTGTTAAGAAGACAAACAAAAAATTGTATCATCTTTTCAAAACTTGGATGGATTAATGCAATGATTACTGCGATAGTACTACAGGTTATTTTTTCCTGAAAGGTCGTAAAACAGCAACACAAAGGAGGTTTTAAATTTGAATATATTGATTTTTAAAATGTAATCTAGATGTGCAATTAGGTAAAAAAAAAAAAAAAAAAGGCATTAATAACTATTTGAATACCTTGCTTCCTGAGCATCCTCCAGCTCACTTGATGGATCCTTCAAGAAGTCTATCTTAGACTTCTTCCTGGAGGGCCTTTCAGACACAGAGGACACTCTTTTGACTCTGACTTGATTGCGTGATTGTTTAGAAAATATGCTGGGGGATCCTGAACGGCCAGCCGATGACTGATCTGAGTCTTCTGCATCTGGAGCCGGGCGTGGTGGTATATGTACGACCTGAGGTGTCCGGGCGTTGGTGAGAATGATGGGTTTGGGCTTCAGCGATTCCCGGTGAGTGGCCATCGCTCTGTCGATGATAGCTTGGGCAGTGTTTTGTTCGATGTGAGGAAAAATAGCTGCAGGAGGCATGTGTGTACTGGCAGGAACTGCAGCAGCAGGATCAGGGCTGTTTTTCCCAGGTATTAGTGTAAAAATGATTTGTTTTTCTGAGGTTGTGTGGTTACTGGCAGGAGGGACGTTAACGGCCGGAGGGCTGGACCGAGGTTTTATTATGACTCGAGGGACAGAGTTGTGCAAACTGCTCCTGCTGTGGAGGAGCCTAGCAACGTGGCTAATTCTGTTATACGAAGGAGAGTTTATAGATAGTGTCTGAAAGGTGTTGGATCTCGGGTCTTTAATGAGGATCTGCCCCTGTCGGTTGACAAGCAGGACCTGCCGTGCGGGAGTCTGGGGTGTTTGTGTGCTCGCTGCCTCCGCCGGGTTCTGAACCGTCGCTCTCTGTTGCTGCTGCCCTTCCGGCTTGGAGCCGTCTAAGCTGATTACGATGGTCCTGCCTCGCGTGGCTCCCGGCTGAATGGGTAAAGCGTTGAGGCCGTTGATTATTATCGGGGAGGTGACCGGGCGTGGGACTGTACTGAAAGTTGCAGGAGCAGCGGGAACAGTCCTGTTATCTACGAGCAGGTGGGTCCGCATGGGCAGGGGCAGGCGGATTTTTGGCTGAGGTTTCGGAAACAGCGGCTTGGGGGTTGATGGGGATTGTTTTGACTTCACAACAGATTTCACTGGTGTTATAGGAGATCTTTTGGTTTTGGAATCTGGAGAGTCAGCAGGATCGTAATCAGGATCCTTTAAATCATCCTTAAAAGCAAAATCTTCAACGGAGTCCGCTGATGAGGTGCTGTCATCTTTGTCATCAGCCTGGCTCTGGTGAGAATGTACCGCAGGCCTTTGTTCAGTCGAGACAAAGCGGTCTGTAACAGTATCCAACAATATTTCGTTTTGAGGCGTCGGCGGATCCTGTGACGTCATTACGACCTGCTCCTCCTGTATTGACAGCTCACTGTTTATGTAACCTGAATCCAAAATATCTGGAGGAGGAAAACTTTCCTGAAACTCCGGTTCAGCTGCTTGTTGCTCAGTGTGCGACTTGGACCCAGTGTACATCGACTCCAGCCTCTTTAAAGCCACCGATAACTGTTTTGTAGGCGTGTTATATATGTGAACTTTAGTTTCTTCATCAACCTCCTCGCTTTCATCACTCTCTGACAATCCGTCCGCTCCATCCAGCTGAGAGATGGATTGTGCTGATGGGAGCTGGCCGGAGGAGTCGGAGCCGCTCGCTGCATCACACACCACTGTGCGGGAAAATTTTAAATAATGGCTGGAGCTTTCATCTTCAGAGCCATCCTCTTGGTTGCCTTCCTGCACCACACTCTCCACCTCCCCTCCCCCTCCACAGTGAAGCACCACATTCTCAGAGAGCAGAGCTTCATCAAACTCTAGCTTGGCGTTCAGCATGGAGGCCACTGCTACATCCGTGTCCGTGTCAAACACGGTGTAAGGCAGTTCCTGAGATATGAGGTGAGACACCTCCTCCTCCAGGTTATCGGGTGCAAGTGAGATCCCATTCGTTGTGGCCACAGCTGCATCTTCTGCCTCAGATGACGCCAGGAAATCTTGGGGAACCTCTGCAGACACCGGAGTAGTGATTTTGAAGTTTTGCCTCCTGGGGGAGTGAGCAATTGCTCGCTGCTGAGGCGAATGCTCTGCAGAGATGCTGGAGCTTGATCTAGGAGGGGAGTTCCACACCGGGGAGGTCGAGTTTTGGAGCAAGAGGGGAGGAGAGGCGGATCCGAAGGTTGATGTTCTCGGAGGGGAGCTGAACAGGGCGGATCTGGAGTGAACAGGACCACCGGAGCGGAGGGTTACTGGTGCAGACAGGTCGCTCTCGGTTGGTGAGGAACTGCAGCGACTTCTTGATGAGAGCCTGCGGGGCCGACGGGTGTCCTCAAGGTCTCTCAGTGTCAGGATGTGATGCGATTTGTGAGGAGCGCATCCTGATAGTATTTAAAAAAAGAAGAGAAAATAGTGTGAATCAAAGGAAAGAATATAAAGATCTGGAGAAACACAAGAAATTCAGTGAAATCATTTTTACATATCGTCATTTTACTTACGTGGCGAAGGAAGAGGACGAGAAGATCCTCCAGCAGGCCTCCTGGCCTGTGCATAACCAGGACTTTTACATCCAGGTGTGTTGTGTGTTTTAGAGTTGGGTGAGGGGGTTGCTGACTTCACTGGACTGGATGAGGAGCTCAAACGCTCCGGGGATTCCATATCTGCACAAAAAAGGTAATAAAGCTCAAATTACCCACAGCAGAGAAAGTGCTCAAAGAATCCCAAGGAGTCAAATCTAGACATGGGCTTTCAATTAAAATGTCTCTTCTTTTAAACTTTGGATGCTAACAAATGATTTTAACACTGCAGATAAAACAGAAAACACAGAAAAGTTTTCTCTGGGCCCTTTATTGAATGATTATCCAACCTGAAAGATACTACACAGGACATCATAGCCTTGTTTTGGACGTTTGTATAGTAGAAGAGCCTGAATGATCATGCTCACCTCTGTGGCGGTTGGGGCTGTGAACTATGGTGTGGTTCTCTTCTTTGTCCCATTTCAGCTCTTGCTCCTCACCAGGGAGCGGCGTGCTCACTTCGGTTACCTTACAGGTATACCTGCAGCGTCTCCTGGGGTCCACAGTGCTCCAGTACAACCGAGAGCATCTACAGAGTAAAGACAGGACGAATAAAAGGAAAATCATGTTGATACAAGAGAAATAATTAAATTAAGTTATTTTAAAAAAATTATTGTGTTGTCATAAATGTTAAATCAAAACATTATTACACTGGTTACACAATCCACTAAAAGAAAAAAACACTCACTGATAACCAACAGGATACAGCATTCTCCCGTTTGATGACAACTCAGACAACACACCGAGTTTATGAATCTGAAGAGAACCTGGAACATTTGTGAAACAAAAAAGGTTCAGCAGGTTATCTGTATCCTTTCCAGATGGCAAACGCCTGCTGGAGGAGCTTCATTTAACAACATAAGCTCAGGAGTTCTTACCTATCGTCATGTTAATAGATTCTGGCTCAAGACCTGTGAGAAACTTTTTTCGAAGATTAATCCCCTCAAAATCCACATACACCCGCCGAGGGACTTCAAATCCTTTCCCAGACACCTTCTGGAAGCAATACAACATACAAAAATAAATTGAAGCACTCAGAAGTCATATCAGTATTGCTTTTCTTTTCCAATATACATCTATTAGTGTATTAAAGAAAAAACTGCATGTCTTCATACCTTTGCACTGACAAGATCTCTGTGTTCATGACAGTACACCTTCCTGTCCTGCTGGAACACACACTTGTCGGCACGAGCACACATGAAGTGGAAATTACTCTGGCACGTGGCGAGACAGCAGCCCACCGTGGCTCCTGACTGCCCGCAAAGATCACAGCGCTGCAGGTCAGAAGAGGCAGAATGGCAATGAAACACTTTTCATGATGTTTGATCAGTTTAAACTACAAATAGTGATTATTTCATTCATTCATTCAGTGGTTATCATTTACCAAGTGGCGCCCTCTTGAAACGGCACAGTGCACTTGAAGCAGAGCACCATCCTGCTCATAGACCTCTGCAGACCACAGGCAGCAGTTCACATGGGCCCAGTCGTTCTGCCCCAAGTACAAAAGCCGTCCTGCTTCCTGTCACAGAGAAAAACACAACACAGTTATATCACTAAATCAGTTAACAGAAACGAGAAGATCTTTGAATGAAAACAATCAATGAAAGCAGGAAACCTCACTGCATTCATGACAGTCTGCTTGGATGAACTTACACTGGGAGCTGCATCTCCATATTGTTGGCACAGTGCACACTGTCTCACGTCTTCAGACTTGGTGGACTCTGTGAAAGAAAATCCACATATAATTACAAAACAGAAACATCTGACTGATATGATTTCTTGAGGGGAAATATGAATTATGATTATCAGTGATCAAGAAGGTTGAAATAGTCAGAAAATAATTATAAGCAATTTAGCTTACATTGGCAGTATTAGTGTTATAAAAATAAATTATACAAAATTCCAAAATTATTCCAACCCATCCATGAAAGAAGGAAAAGACATAAGCTGTCACTGAAGAGAGCTGAAACTGACAAAACTAATAATAAATAAAAAGTTTTATGAAAATCATGTAGTGGTTTTTGAATTGTGGCTCAACAGAAATATATATTTATGTTAAAAAAAAACAAGCAAAAATATGAAAAAGTTATTTATGTTATGTCACACAGACTAGTATTTTGTTGAATGATCCTTTGAGGTGATCACTGCAGTCAGATCTTTTCTGTAACTCTCAATCACACAAAATACCCATTTCGACCCAATGCTCATCAGCAAAAATGCTCTCATTGGTCCTGAACTATACTGTTTGTTTGTTATTTATTACTTTTTCAACTCACTTAAATTAACAAAACAATGTCTTATTTTCTAAATTATAATTTAGTAAATTTGCATTTATCATTATTTTTTTCAGCCTCAAGGTTTTTAAATAATTACTATGAATTCTGCCCTTTCTTTAATGGAAGGGTATGAATAATTTTGGAGACAAGTGTGAATGAACACTGTCCTGCTAAATCTGTGCATAAATGTCACGCTCATCATACTACAATACAGTCTACTGACGGTCTTCTAGTAGAGACAGGATGTTGGTACTTTAGCAGCTGTTGCCTCTTGCACTTAGGATGTTCTACCTCCATGTTTCAGCCGATGTAAACATCGCTAATACATAAATTAATTTTGTTGTTTGAAGATGAGGCAACCTGATTTCTTTTCAACAACCTGGCACACATTTTCACATTTCAAGGCACAAAAGGCCCGTGCAAAGATTGTCTATAATGACAGACAGCACACTCCAAAACAGAAAAGAGTATGCAAACTAGCCTTTCCCTGCATTTAAACCAACCTGAAAGGATTGGCTTTGATTGGTTGAACTGCTTTTTTCTCTCCGACTCCTCACAGACATATGCTGTCTTATAACAGGTTTAATTATTAAGCAGTTTTGCAGCGATATAGCCAGAAAAGGGGAATTTATGGTGGTTTTACTTGTTATGTTAATATATCGGGCCTTTCGTTAACACCTTCATGTCATAGCCACACACACAGTGCATGCAGGTACAGCTTCCACTGCTAATTGGCTGTAACACACAGTGCAACCCTCCCTATGGCAGGGACTATGCTCAGGCCACAGAAGTGAGAGGAAGCCAGAGGAAATACAGCTGGCTGCATCAGAGCCAAAATAACCTGGTTTTAAGTAAAAACATCGTATCGGCCGTCCAAAACATTAAAAAGGTCGATACTGATAAATCTTAAAACGCTAAATATTGCACCGATCATCTGTCGATGCCTGGTAAAAATACAAGAATTATCTGAAGGTGTTTTCCTCCAGAGGTTTTGAGTGCAGCACGTGTGACTGAACAGAGAATAGTTTCTGTACCTTGTGAATACAGAGGGAGCGTTCGTGGAGCACCAAATCGCTGTGTGGTGATTGAAGACAGCATGCCATCACTCTTCTGAGGGCCCTTGGACTCTTTGGCTTGATATGTCCTCTCCTGCCACTGTGCATAACTGTGCTCCTTAGATGGTGGGAGGACTGCTTCAGGGAGCATGCCACTAAAGAGTTACACACAGAGTCACTTGATTCAACACTGACCTTAAACAGCCTTTTGAACATGGGATCAATGAAGAAAAACCCATCTGTCAGGATGAAGCAATGAGCAGCATGCTGAAGGATTAAATTAGGTTAACTGTACTCACCATGGGAGTTCTTCTGAAAACGAGCTCCACTTTTTAAGATGACATGAAGGAAACCAACCAAACACCCGCTTCATCATCTGTCAGAAATGCAATTTTCAAGGGTTTTTTCACAAGCTATTCTTTCCTTTAAAATGTATTTTTATAAAACAAAGTATTGATGGATTGTGTGTGCAATTTGAATATTTTTACTACATTATTTTCCCCATAAACAATACAAAAAGCAACAAAGAGCACATATACATGAATGATAAAAAAATAAACAAACTGAAAATTAAAAAGAAAAGGGGACAAAAAGGACCGGAAAAGAAAAAACTAAACAAAAAAAACCCACAAGCTATTCTGATACAAAGTTCCACATCTTAAGTCCATCTGTTGAAGAGATGGGGACTTTAAAGTAAAAAGGCAGATTTTCAATAGAAATTAAGAAAAAGATGTCTCACTTGTACGTAGCGAGCTCTGGACTGAATGGTCGGTCTCTGATCCTCACAGAGATGTTCTTCTTCCTTCAACCATTTCTTCATCACAGCAGCTACATCTGCATGGAAAGCTTTCTGAATTCACAAAAATAAAAGCAAAGGGTTAGCAGCAACTCATCATTGGGTTTCACAACAGCAGCAGCGAAAATGAGTGACGGCACTTCCATCCTCATGCATTCATCTTTTATGGATTGTGAAGAGGCAGAAAAGGAAAATATACTTACTATTGAGGTGTGGCCACCTGCTCGAAACTTCCTCTCTAAAGCTTGTAGATCACATACCGGTTGCTGTTCGCTTGTAATGTTTGTTTCCTGACACTGAAAGACAATAAAACCATCCACAGTTCAACATACTGTGCTGTTACATTATGAAAGTTACAGAAGCTTTAAAAAGGACCATTTTAAATTTGTTTTCTGTAAATTATCTCTTAGACTCCCAGTGTCAGTGCTCACCACTTTGCAGACAAGGAGGTGCTGACTGGAGGAGAGGAGGTCGACGAGCACCTCCTCCAGTCCGGCCGTCAGCTCGCTCTGCAGCTCCTCCGTCAAACTGCTACTTGGAGTTTGGCTCCCTTTGCAGGGTGAACAGGTGAAATCCAGTTTGTTTGGCCGACTTGACAACAGTCCAAAAAGCTCGTCTGCATACACAAACATTTAAATCAAAAGGTCATGGTAAGATGTCTCAAACATTATGAATGTTAAATGTCATTTGCTTACGCGCAAAGACACAAGGGATAAAATGGTTAGAAAGAAAATATTGGAATCTAACTAATGAGTGTTACTGACCTGAAAGCCCTTCACATCTGTAATGAATCCAGTGGCTGCACTTGGAACAATGAATCATCTGTGAGGATTTACCGCCATCTTCATAGCATTTGTGGCAGACCGTGCAGAAATTGCCTGATGTAAAGTGAAGAACTCAGTCAAACCGGCCATGTCCAGTATCATTTTCAAAGTAAGCATGTCTGACATCTTTAGACAACTTGTTACTAAGTCTGTAGAAAACACTGTTGCGCTTAAGAATTCTTACCTTTTTTGTAGAGAGAGGTGCAGTCGGGACAGAGGTCCTGCTCATGGTTCCACGCCAAGTCCCAGGTCTTTCCGGGTGTCACGCCACAGCTCTTACAACGAATACATGTCATGCACACCTAAACAGACACAATTACACAATATCAATGACTTGCAATGTGATTTGTGTATTTATGAAGGGTGGGACTCAATAAAAAAAAATTAAAATATCTAATTGACTGCAGACTTTGTAATGAATTAAGCTTGATTAAAAGATATTTTTAAATCGCATAAAAATGTTTGCCTTCATTCAAATTGATTTTAACAGATTACTTAATTAACAGTGACATCAATATTTTGACTCAAGCTCTGATCAATTCTGGAAAAATGCATTTAATTGCATTTCACCTTAGAACAGAAGAAATATGAATAAAAAGGATCCCTGGGCAAAACTGAACAGACCTAAAGTTAATGACATTTTCAGTACTTTAGCTAACAGCTACAACATGTTACAATACTTTTAACTTTAGTCACACTCTTTACTAACAGACAATAAGCCAGGGTGGCTTTGGCCAGTAGAAGCTTTGAGTCTGTTTATGGAGCAGAGGTGGACACCTCCTGCAGCCAGAAACTGGGACCGTTGCATGAAAACTACGCCTCCAAAAGTCTCGCAAAAAAACCAGAAAGTCTCCAGTTGCTAGAGGTGTCTAAAAAAAGTCACTAAATATGTCTCAAGTTGCTTAATTGCAAGACTGAGAGCTTATGTCAACCAAACTGAGTGATCGGTGTACCGAAAACCTGCACCAACAAACCTTCCATGTTATTTGGAAAGCAGACTAAGATAAGATGGGTTCAATTTTTCAAAGCAATATTTTTGTAATTAAATAATTAATCAGAATGTACATATTTAAGTCCAGCCCTTTTTATTTTAACTGGAAATGTGCATTGGTTTAGACCATGAGAGTAGTTACCCAGGGCATATTGCAGCTTATAGGTTTTGGGTACGTTGGTCCCAAGCAGGAAGGGTGGTAGCTGGTCTGACATCTTCTGCACTGCAACACAGGCTGTAAAGGAAAAAAGAGATAAAAATAAACAAAAACGTATTAATTAGGTTTTTATCAGTTAAGGAAATATTTCTTACTTTGTTCCTTCTTCTTAAAATTGTCTCAAATTAAAAATGAAACCATGCACAGAGACTTAAAGACCCACTATATACTTTTTTGACCTTAAAACTCTGGGAAAACAGCTGGGAAACTGCACTATAGAACGGGATGCCCGCCTGCTGAGTTTCGCTTTGCACATGTGTTACACGCTAGCAAGTAAATGTAAGTAAATAGGTTGTTTTGAACGTACGCCGGCGGATTCAGCAAACAACGTTTGAAGACATTATCGGAGGAAGAGAGGAAACTAAAGAGCAAAAATTAAGACAAGAGTTGAGAAAAGACAGTTTTCTATGGTTTGGAGAGGCTCACAATACAGGTACTACTACTACTACTACTACTACTGCTGCTGCTGCTGCTGTTGTTGTCATTAAGCAGAGGCTTTTATCCAAAGCGACTTACATATGTCAAGTGCTAAGTAAGGTTTGTTTCTTTGTATATTTTAGGATGCAAGATGGATGCTGCATTTGCTGCCGATAAGGGGCGCATCACTGAGAAATTAGCATAAGTTATACAGTTGGTCTTTAATATTAAAAAAAAATTAAATAAAATCTAAGCCTTAAAGAATTTAAGAAAATTTAAATTTAAAAAAAAGAATTGTTAACATGCAAGCATAAGTTCCTCACTCACCTTTGAGCTTTTACTTCTGCGGCCGCACACGTGGCAGAATTTGCAGCGTCTGCAACACCAGTTTTCCTTGGACTCTTCAGGGGGGCACTCTTCAGGTGTGAGACAGAAACTGTGGAAAGGCTCACAGCAGACTTGGCAGAATATCATCTGAGGGAACAGGACATGAGATTTGTTTTTGTTCTTTCAGAACAACAAAAAAAAAACACTTTCACTTAAACTAATTAAGTTTTGGTAAAGTCCTAAGTACCTCATGTCTTCCTTTACTGGCACAGAGCAGACAGACTGGCTGTGGAGTGGTTGGGACCGAGGTGAGAATACTGAGGCCGCCCATAAGCCATACATTCTTGACATCACAGTCCTCCTGAAAGACACAATGCAAACAGGCATCGATATTATTTGAGTCTCTTCTCTATTAGCCTGCGGTTACTATTATACAGGCTCATCATCATAGTTCAAAATGCAAAGTCGGTAGGAGCTCCTTGGGGTGGGAGAAAAATAATTGTTTCACGTAAACATGGCAATATCTTTATTTCACGCTTTTACGAAATAAACAAATTTTAAAAAATCTTTTATTTTGAGGATTGTCCAGCATTATAGCAGCAGGAGGATGGTGTGGCTGCTGGAGCAAATTTTCTTTGCCAAGAGATGCTTTTTTCACAATTCAAATGCTTTATTTTCCGCTGGGTTGAATATTTCTCTGCTGCATACATCCCAAAAACCAGCTCATGTGATGTGCAACTTTTGGGAAATATGGCTTGTAATCTGTAGGCATAGTCATCACTCAACTTTTTCACATGGTCTGGTGTTAAAAAAGCAAACAAAAAATCACTTTGGTTGGAAATATCAAAGAATCCCAAGAATCACAATTTAAATCGAATACACCCAAAAAATTGTAAAAGAATCAAAGTGAGAAAGAATATCGCCCCAGCCTCCCAGTGCTCCTCTTTATCATATTATTACTCTAAAGATCCATCCAATTCTAGTGTGCTTACAAAATGGCATTTAAAGAATGAAATGTATTTAATCTTTAATGTAGCCTGAGTAGCAAAGTGGGTTCTTGCAATGATCCCATACATTATAACACTATAACACCTTAAGATTTGTTTTTTCACTTATTTTCAATTTTCTCAAGTTAATATTCTAATTAAACTAATGATATTAAATTGAAATTCGCAGAATCTCTGAGCAATTCCTGCCATTAGAAAGACCAATAGATAGCATATGTAATGCTAAAAACTAACATGGAATCACTGCATATAAAATAACGGTTAATAAAGGGACTCACCTTGAAGTCTACACGGATCTTGTGCATGTTCTGCAACAGGCCCTTTTGGGGAAATCCGTTAGTTAACCCCGTCAGGGTATTCACTGATGCACACTCTGCAGGACTCTGGGAACGAAGGAGATAGTGTGGGTCAGTTGTTGGACAGCTTTGCAGCACGGCCTCTTTTTCTGCCTCCACATCCTCTTCATGCTGCTCTCCTTCAACGTCCTCCTGCTCCTCTTGATCGCTCTCCTGTAACTCTGTGCGTGGAATGACAGTCTGTGGGGGCCCCTGCACAACCTTGCACACGCTTTTATCTGCGTTAGCTTTGCAAGTGTCCGTCGAAATGTCTGAGCGCATCACCTCAGGCTCTTTGAATCCCTGAGAACGCGCCTGTGGTGACACCTCTGCCGCAGGTGGCTGCAGCTCGGACTCTGGATGTTGAGCGGATGATGATGGTACAGATTCGTGCAAATGAGAGGCTGACTGCACCACAGGATGGGGCAAACGATGCAAACGCAACACCAGCGATTTTTGTGGGGAGTCTCTAATGTGATAAGGTGAAAGCAGAGAAGCTGGATGCATTTCAGGCTGGGACAATTCTGGAGGGGAATTTGTTACGGGACATGACGACTGTGAAAGAGCAGGTTGGGTTAAAGGCTGGGGCAGTGGTGGACCGGACTGCGCAATACACGGGTCCACACAGTGGGGAAACTGCCGCGGCAAAGACAGAGTGGCAGACTGCAGGATAGAGTCAGGCAGACGGTATAAGTGTATTTGTAGCTGCTGCTGCAGCTTCGGCATTGGGCCCCGGGATGCTCCAGATTCAGGGAAAGTTTCACTGGGTTCCGTCTCCTCCGTGTGCTCCTGTGCCTGTGAAGGAGGGCACTGCCTAAGCCAACCAGCAAGACGGAATTCATAGTTATACTAATACTAGAGACATGCAGAGGCGACGGCCGGCAGCAGCCAAAGTGAAATAGAAACAGAGGAGTACTAAACTAAGAGCACGGTGTGTTAGCTAGGAATAAAAATGAAAAGTTAAAAGGAGATGCATTCATTATTAACAAACATGTGCACGCTAACACTCAGTGCAACTAATACTTGTTTTATTAAACAGGATGACTCATGCAGCAAGTGTAAGCTGCTCGTCCACATAGCAAAACAGCTCAATAGCTTAAAGAAGCATTTAGAGATTCATTATTACCTTTTACTACCCTTAAAAATATTATATATTTATGTTCACACACCATGGAAGACTTTATAGTATGCATCACCTTTTTTTAAAAATTGATCACAGCGCCAAACTGGAACCAGTTGCACTCTGTGACCACTTCTGGAACAGTGTGACCAGATTTCTTATAAAAGACTTCCTTGTTTTGCTTCCTTTTCTTCTTTTAACCACTTTCATATATCCATTGAAGCAGTAAAGGTGTACGTGTTCACGTTTTGTCCATGTGGCAGAGAATAAAGGTGATATAAGCAGGGCCCTTCAATATAGCATTAATACCTGTGGTTTTTTATTTCAGAGTGCCAGAGCTGCTTGTCAAAAATAGTCTGGAGCCGTGATAATGTCGAAAACACCATGAGGAAGGCATGGAAATAGCCACAGTTTCATCATTTTGCAGGTAAGCTGTGACACATGCTCCACCTCTGATCCACACAACTGCTGAGTATTTATGTGTCCATGAAAAAGTGATGACGACTCCAAGCAGACAAACAACACAGATGGAGACAAACTGGACGCTTGCCTCTTTGCAGTTTCAGAGACGTAATGAGAAGCCTCAAAGCATTACAGGACATTCAGCACAATGCAAAGGGAGGAATAAAAATCTCATAGGCAAAAATCAGCCACACAAACAAATTTGTGCTCTAAAAAAAGACAAGATGGTTTAATTTTTCATTAAGCAAGAGTAAGCAGAAGCAAGAGAGTCACAGCTGGCCGCCAGCGAACAGCCAAAGTTTGTGAAATGACAAAATCAGAAGCGTGAGAAGAAAACAGCTTCATTTCCACATAAACTCTGATCATCCTTCATGGAATCTTATTAACATATTTACTATAAGACTGCCAGATATTATTATGTTTACTAACGTGCTGCTTTGTTTGGAATAAAACTAAGCATAATATTTAAAAGTTTTATATAAAGTTTTTCTTCCTTAAAAAGGAACAGCTTTTGTGACTTTCTATTTACTTATTCTTTTGTTGTTGCTGTGACGTTTCTGGGTCAAAAAGTTCACATAAATGTAATTGGAGGAGTGTCCTGGACACAAACTGGAGATACTAAAATGACATACCTTTGCTTTTCTTTTTAAGCATGGTGTTAACAATCTCAAAACCAAAACCGGTTTTATCAAAGAGTTACCCAAAGGCACAAGAGGCCATAAAGATCCGTTACCTCCAACAGAAACCATGCCACCATGCTGTTACAAAAAACTGACACAAACAGCTCATTTATAAATTTATCAAATATATTTGGGAGCATGCAGAGAGCTTTATATGAAACTTTTAAAGTCAGAAAAGAAGATCCAGAAGTCAAAGATATTATAATGGGAAATAAAACACCAATTATATGGGAAAAAAAAAAAAAAAAAAAAAAAAATAAGTAAAAAATGTATAACAGTGGGGGGCATTGT
>JAVQJG010281347.1:0-36392 GCA_036024015.1 Craterocephalus amniculus | reverse complement strand
AAAAACATAACAGTTTACAGACTAATCTTTATTTGTGGCTTTGTCTGGCAGTGTTCATGCAACATCTCTTTTCCTTCATCTGCAACCATGGCTACCTCTGTTTTTCCAACACTAAGAAGATCTTAGTGTCATGTGTAACTGACTTAAAACTGTGGTGCTAAACAGGAAGGAGCATAACATCATGTTTATGTGTGAGAACAAACATGAATACAACCGGCACACACTAATTTATAGTAATTAGTTACTAAGGTAGATACATTATTTGGACACCATTCATGGGAAAAAAGTCATTTACCTAAAATTTTCACATGAATAAATTTGCATTCATAAAGGGAATCAGATTAATTACCCAGAGCTATTAAACTGTTTATCTCTCAGTTTCATCATGAATATTTAATGTATTTAATATAGTGGATGTTCAAAAAACTGAAACATACATATTTTAAATCAGATCAGAATAGAAGTGCTGCTATCAAATCTTAAACTTACACTGTCCAGAGGTATGTAAGACTGAAACCATGCAGAACACACAAATACACACAAACAAACACATACAAGCACACACTCAGCAAATCTGCCATTGTCATCATCTGCCTCCCATGTTCCTCTACCCTCAGGCAGCTCTCTTCTCTAAGCAGTGTTCAGCCAAACCAAAACAGAGATCTGATCTTTCTCTCTTTTAATATCGAAATGAAGCCTCCTCCAGATCTCTGTAAGCTGCTGATTTGGTTTCAAAGATTTGGCCCTCTGTCTCCCAGAAAAACATTGTCAATGTGTGGTCAGGATAAGCTGTGTTGGGATGAAGCGCAAATGAATGCCAGTGTGGTCATGTTTGGACAATTTAGTAAGGCTGCAGAGGAAAAACCCTCAAAGTCATCCAAACACAAGGAGTCCTAAACCTCCTGATCTCTCACTATTTTAACTCGGAACTGGATGACAGACAGTCTCTGGAATGACTGTACAGGGATCGTGCTGCTCTGTTTTAACAGTCGGTATTTCTGCGTATTCCTTTAAAATCTTAAGTGCAGTTTTGTCTGTTTATACATCCTGTAATCTGTTCTTTACACGTGTTTACTTCTTTACTTTCTACTATCTCTGCGTTTTGCCTCATCTTTAGGTTTACAGCAACATTTTTGCTTAAACACAACCCATTGCAAAGATCACCCATTAAAATAAATTCTTTGCTATTCTAAAGTACAGAGAAATGCAAACAGGAGCACATTAATATACATTTATTCATCGGTAGAAAATATTTTGTCGATCATGCATCAGTTCTACCTCAAGCAACCTTGTTGAGATGTGAGACCCTCCAGTCAAAGGAAGCAAGCTTTGCTCAGATCAGAGACGGTTTTATTTAAGACCTTGGTTAAGGTCTGAACAACCCTTGACTCATTTTCCACTCTTTAATTTTTCTAATGGCTGAGACAGGAAGCTGGGAGCAAAACAGCCAGCTCTGCACTGCTCATTAGCTCCAGCACGGCCGCCCGTGCTGCATTTAACTTAATAATGAGGCCAAATTAACAGCAGCCCTGGCCTTGCTCCAGGTGCATTGTGGGTGAGAGTGAGGGTTAGCAAGAATGGAGGGGGAGTACCTGACGAGCAGAGGGGGGTTTAAACAAAGCAAGGCTGTAATGACTGGAAACACAACAGATCAGGATTACCTTCTTAGTAGGACTGAGGGATATGGCCAAGAAATTCATTTTTCTTTACATGAATATACAATTGAATGCAGTCATAAAAGTACTGCCACACTGCGTTGTTTGCCTAGAAAATAATAAGGCACAGAAGATTAAATACACTCCAGCATTTTCTCTGTAATGTAATAGAAGCTCTGGTCATTTTTTACGAGTTTTACTCAGAGCAAATTATATCCATCAGGCATCCATTGCACGTAAAAATTTAATCTATGTACTCCAAGGTAAGCGCAGGACCACATGACAAATGTGGACAGAACTGATTTGTGCTGAGGAAAGAGCTGCAGGGTTATTTGTGGCTGGGTGGAGGAGAAGTCCTCATCTGCCGGTGTGTGGAGGCTCCATGGCTGTGGTCATCCACCAGCTGAACCGTTTGCTAAAGCGAGTGGTGCCAAGGGTTAAGTGTTAATGAATCCAAGCAGCCTGGGAAAGAGCACAAACAAACCAAGGCCGCGCATGGCAGAAAATTTCTTTACTCTGTATACGCCCTTCGTCATGGTTCAGTTCTACTGCAGCGAGGACAGCATCATTAGGGCTTTGTGTTGATTTATAGTGTGTATTAGTCTTGACAGCTTTGTTTCTTATTCTGGACCGTATGATAGCAGGATCTTTGAAATCTCTGCTGGAATGAGATTTGCTTCAGTAGATGAAACTGAGCAAAGAAGATTTTTATATTGAATTAAATTGTTTTGCAAGGTTGTGAGAAATCTGCAGAAATCATCTTAATGAGTGCATGCTCTGTGGCTTAAAGGCAATAAGATGTTTGTGTCTGTTCAACTGTGAGTTTTGGATATAGCCCATGCGCACGGCCAACCTCTTTGAATCCCAGCTCCCTCCATAGCCACGCCTACGATGACGTACACAAGCTTGGTTACAGCTGCTACATTGGCGTCTAGCCGACCCTGCCTTTACGTCAGACACGTCTTCTAAGGTCTTTCTCCTCTTCTTAGCAACATTGAAAAAAACCTCTTCCTTTTGCCGCCGCCGCCTTTAGTGGCGTTTAGCTCTGCCATCAGACATTGCTAACTGCTAGCAGAGTGATTGTTAGCCACCTGCTATGAACATTATAACACCTTTAAATTATTCAGTGAGATATTATGTTTGTAAAATGTAAACATAGTGAAGTTTGTACAAATGTGTAGAAGATTAGTGATGGGAAAAGTGTCAATATGTAAAGAACAGAATTGTAAGTGCATGTCTTTGCCAAAAGTTCAGATCGTTTGAGAGACTGAAGATATGAGTAGAGACTATAAAGCGACTGCATGTTGTTCAGATGTCAGAGTGAAGTCTTTGTTCACCTGCTGAGTGTTGCAGCCAAACATGAACTGCCAGTGATGTCATGTCATGTGACTTCTTCTTTACAACCATAGCCCTGATGTGAACCCGAACCTTGTGACAAGACTAATGCTAATTCCCTGTGAGGAGCATTCAGGAAACAAGTTGCCATTTTCTGCCTCACATTAACTCGGTTTCGTGACGGGAGGCTCTGAATTTAGAAAAACCATGTAATTGCATAGTTTGGGAGAACTGCTGTTGTAATGACTTGGCACACTGTAGATGTTAATGTAGTGCGCAGACCAGGGATGACAGGACTGAGGCATACATCAGGATATGATTTGGTTTTTTGCGTTTGTTTTTGCGGTAATTTAGTCTGACTCAGTTCGGAGAGGAAATGACCGTGCATAGACTGAAGCTTTCTTGTGTATGTGCTCATATAAAAAATGCAAACAAACACACCCGACCTGCTTGCAGAATTTCTATGTGTCATTTATAATAAAGACAACAGTGGTTTTGGGCTCCTTATGTAACTGTGGTTTTGCTTTTTCTTTGCGCTAGTCATGTATATTTTCCATGACCTGTTTTTCATTTAGCAAGCAGCTTGGCTTTTTTGACTCTTAGTGGGTTCTCTTTTCTTTGTTATCAGTGTATAATTTGAGTAGAATTTTAAAACCCTTCTATGTTTTCATATTTCATATATTTGACTAAGGAACCCTGCACTCTATCATTTCTTTGCGACCACCATATCCCAGCACCCTGCGTGTGAATTTCTGCACTTTTCAAATAGAGTGCCTTCTGGTTGAGAAAAGCAAACACACTTATGTTACTTACATAGTAAGTTTATGAAAATATTCAGAATAGCTAATTTTTTGTTGTTTTTCTAGCGATGCCATAGTGATAGCTGAAATCGCTGAAGACTTGACATGACAAGGCCAAGCTGCTTAGTTCCAAGTCATGACAGTCTTAAAATGGATGTTTAAGTGACCAAGTAGGGGTGCGAGCTGACATGTCCTTAGTCTACAAGACTCCTTGTCCTAAGAAGGACTGAACTTTGACCAGCGTTGGTAATATTTCAGTTCTTCATGCTGCTGCGAGTTGGGAATAATTTGCAATGTCAGGGTTCTTGCAAATTGCAAAATGAGTTTAGTCCAGCAGGACTTAGATTGTGTCACCACTTCAGTTGTTTTAGAGAAATTCTCATGGCCACAGGAAGAACCTTTTGTAGATGAGTTTGGCAGCAACCTCTGCCATTGTATACATATATTTGTTTCAAAAGCACTGTGCATGGAATAGTTTTCCCTGTGTCAGCAGTGTGGAGCCATTAGATTGTGATGTAGTGATATCACAGTGCTGACTATCCACAGATTTAGAGAAAGTTTTCACTTTAACACAGTCTAATCTCTGGCGCAATACGAGTGTAGGGTTGGTAGCAAAATAGGCAGTTGAGGAATTCACACGGCATTAAAGGATCCCCCCCTTCTGCTCCAAGTTAAAATAATGTTGTTTTGGATATAATCATCCAATTAGGGTGAGCAGGCATTGCTTGACTGGGACAGCGATCGCATTTCAAAGATTTGTGTCTGCCAGCCTCCAAACTGATGAGAAGATAGCCAATACTTAGTACTCAAGATTACGTGCAAGTTCACAGAAACACATATCTGTGTGCCTGTATTGCCGTGAGCAACTCCGTAGCCTACTTCTCTCTCCCTTGTATGGAGGACATTATGCAGGCGGTACATTTCGAAACAGAATACTTGCAGAATTTCCAATGAAATTTCATTGCAATTGAAAAAAATAAATATTGAAAATACTTTTGATTAAAATGCTGTTCTGATTCATAAATGAAAAAAAAAAACCAAAAACCTTGCATAATACAGGAGCAGCTGGTCTGCTTGCAGGCACAAATCCTGCTTTGTTACACATTTTTCTGCCACTGTAAAGCACAATCATACATTACTGTGTTTTGATCTTCAGGGGCCAAGGGCAGCATTATCAGGTCATGTACCACCGTCCAGTAAAAATATCCAGACATTGCAGGTCACTTCTCTACTTTGTATTTTGTGAGAGAGTGTGTTTGACCTTCCTTTTGTGTATGTGTATAATATGTATAAGAGAGAGGAGGAGAGACATCCTGCTACTGACACGTTTACAGGCCACTGGGCCTGCAGAGTGTGAGAGGTGTGGCCTGATGGCAGCGGTGCTGTCTGAGTAATTACAGGTTTCCTGGTGGATATAACTGACGTCCCAGAAATCCAGTCTCCACACAAGGCCACTCGCCCTCTATAGTTTTATACCTCCAGAGGTATAAAAAGAAAAAAGTCTTGACCAAAGAAAAATTGGGGACAGAATTGAATAAACATTTCACCTCTTCTGGTTTGAATTCAACAAATACAGCTCTGTTTTCTGTGCATAGCAGTGTTTGGGATCTGCTAAAAAAGAAACGAACCCTAGTATAGGCATATTTTTATTATCCAGCAGGGTTCCTGGTATTTTGGAAATGAGGTAAGCTCAATTACCAACAAAGAGCTCCTCTCTCTGGTCTGTCATCACACAGGGTCAAATGGACGGGAGAGGGGGGAGACAGAGACCCTTCTGCTTGTGTGTTGATACTGCAGGATCACTAACCATATTTTACTTTGGAGAATATGTTGAAATTATAAAAAATGATAATAGTAATAACCAATTAACTTTAAAGTTAAAAGAAATTCCTATATTTTGAGGTTTTTGTAATCTTCAACACTCTTCAAAACTATAGTGCATAAGGACTTGTAAAGTGTAATTTTTGTTTGTAAAATAAATTAGACTCTTTAGCATAAATTATATACATATTTTTTCCAAATAATAAGCATTCTGCTCTGTGACAAAATTCAATAAAATGGGTTTCTAAACATCTTGTTTAATTAATGAACTTACATTTGGAAAACTTTTCATAATGAAATAAAAAAGTTACAGTGGAACAAAAGTCTTGGATGGAATTAGAAACATTACAAAAATAAAGATCAAGTTGAGTAAAACAATAATGTGAAATTAATTCTGCAAAACAAATTAATTCATATACACAATGACAAAGCATGCACTGTGTCACTTATTATTTAACATTCCTTTATAAATTCACACAGTATTCTTATTAATTTACTTTTTAAAAACTTTTGTTGTATTTTGGATGAATATAATACTTTGTCTTTTTTATTCATCCCGAAGAGCCATTTTAGATAGATATGACTAAGAGCATGAGATTAGACATAAACAGCTCTTGATAATTTGTGGTAGAACAAATAAGAAATAAGAACAGAAAATACAGTTTTGTGATAGAGCTACTGATTTACTATTAGTATGTCACGTTGCGATAGTCTTCAAATATTTTACAGAGGAATCTCACATGACGATGAATTATGTTACGATGTTTTATATCGAAAAAAATCACTTCTACATCACTTCTAAATCATAGTTTTCTATAGAAACCCATTTCTGGTTGTTGTTTTTATAACTTATGTAGAGGAAGGGAGATAGTGATAATATTTAAATCCACACTCAAAACTCACCTGTGTAAGATTGCATACTCCTGTTAATGACACTGTCCCACTTTTTTACGGCTGTATATTATTTATTGTTCTTTCATTTTGGTGCTTGCATTTTTACTGTGGTGTCCTTTAATGACTTGAAATGCACATTATTATTATTATTATTGTTATTATTATTATTATTATTATATTATTATTTTATTATTATTATTATTATTAATATTATTATTATTATTACATTTGGTCTTGAAATAGGAGCCTGGTGATTATCTACTTTTGATCTTCTCCGTTATTTGGTTTAACTCTGTAAATCCGTGTCTAAGAACTTTTTATATGCCACCTTTTATTTTTATAATTTGGATTTTATTGGCGAAACGTAAATCCATATTTTACTTTTGATTAAATATATTCAAGGTCAGTGCTAAATCTGTTTAATTAGCCTTTAAAAAGAAAGAAGAGAACTGTAAGCTGACTCATTCATGAAGGCATCCATCCATGGAGCGGTTTCAGCCTCTTGAGCCTTAAATAGCCTCAAATATTAGGTAATGTGGAAAAATGGGTCATAAACATTCTGCTAATGACAATTTATCAAATATGACAGTTTGCTGGTGTGTATACCCGCTGCATTCAGCGGACAAAGGGCCTCCTGCAATGGTGATGCAGAAGGAATCAGCAATGTTTGGGTTCCAGCCTTTCCTAGGAGCCGGCTGACGTCTCCTCGCTTCCTTATCTTAATGACAATTAACCATTTCTGCTCTCTGTCAGCTCTGCAGTTTCAAGGAAGGGACAGGGAGGGAGAAAAAAGAACAGGGGAATCTGACTAAGAGGGCAGAAGAGATAGTGAAGAAGAGAGACAGAAAGAGCGCCTATGATAGAAAAATTCCTAACAGCTGATAAGAGGAAAAAGGAGATCCAGTTTGCTGCACAGATAGGATAGGAATGTGCGACCAGATGATGATGACTAGGTCCATGACTGCACTGCCCCTATCTGTATCTGCCAAGACACATCACCGCCGCTTGCCGGCATGCTATCCAGAACCGTTTTTTTTTTTCATAGAAAAGCATCGGATTTGGTATGCTCCTTCATGATTGTGCCTTTACTGTTTCTGATTTCTGCACAGCAACATCATGGACCCATAATTATGATACTGCTATAATGCTGAGTAGTCTGTCCAAAATCACTATTTTCACTATTTTGTACCTCACAGCTCCATAATATTGTGGTATATAAAATATTATACATGCCAGCCGTTTAATTTTAGCATGATTGGTATGCACCGCAAAAGTTTGTGGCGGGCTAACTGAACTTTTACTTGCAAACACACAATTTCATGTGAATTATGTCCTTCAGCGATAGCCACGAAATGGACACGAGAGGAAATAAATCCAACTCAGACAGTGTGGAGCATGGCTGGGCAGTTAGAGAGGGCATTTTAGCTGTGTAACTGAGCTCCTGGCTTTTTAATTTACAATAAATCAGAGAGCATAGATGTACCCTAAAAAGGCCTGCGCAGACATTGTCTCTCAGTCAGAGACAGAAAGAAAGAGCGGGCCGAGGCAGATTGTGTTAGCGGGAGCCAAGGTTTTGTGTGGATCAGACTCTCGCTCAGCTGTCTCCAGAGGTAATCAAACAAGCCTGTTCGGTTCATTATTTCGTCGGTCGACTCAGCAGCAGAGAGCACTGGCGACACAGCCATTTTGCAGAGAGTCTCTACTGATCCAGCTTAGCATGGATGCTATAGGACTAGCCCATCAGCTGCAGAAGCTAAAGATTCACTGCCATGAAGCAATGCTGGTACTTTAAGTCAGAGCAGAAACTACAAGATTTTATTTTTTCACTGCAGAAAAACAAACAAAAAATGCAACCTCTAAATGATGTAGAGCTGCACCTAACGATTATTTTTTCTTCGATTATTCTAGTCATTATTTTTTCGATTAAAATCAAGTACATTAAATTAACAGTTAATTTTCTAATCTAAATAATCATTCCTTCCATATAAAATACCAATATAATACACATATTTTGGCAATGTAGGTGGTTTGATGAGCTACAGTGTTACTGAATCCACCCAAATATATATTACCTGCATTTATGAAGTTCATGACATCTTTGAACTTATGGCCAATTCATATGAGGTCCGTGTGCCGCATCTCTGCTTCTCCACGGTTAATTTATGCCCTCAGCAGCGCATCATCTCACACCCAGAGCCCCGTGCTTTGAGCTACTTAGCTAAGTAGCTAAGAATTGCTGCTGCTCTGCAGGATGCTGCAAACGATATAATGACCACTTTTAGGGCCGTGGCGCTGACAGTATTGCAACAGTGAGCAATATTCCCAGGCTTTGGATGACTTAGAGTGACTTTTTTTTCGTTTCTCGTGCTTTAGTAGCTACGGGGTTTCTCTCGGACACCGCCATAATTGATATGATATGTGTTGGCGGACAAAATATGCGTCAGCGTACAGTATTTACATAATCGATTACATAGAGGTATCGTCCCGGCCCTAAAATGATGGATAATTGACTCAAAGTTGTGATCTTATTCGTTCAGTTCTCACTCAAGTTTCTGATGTGAGCATCTTATAACTGAGTCCTTGGATTCTAATAGCTAGAATGAGATTGGCAGATTTAGGAAGGTGTGTAGGGTCAAGCTCTACTTTGTTTGTTCCCTTCTTTGAATGTAGAGTCTTGTGTTTTGACCCCAGATTTTGAGCAGTCTTGCAGTTAACAGGAAGCAGCAGCACAGACACTCTGAACTGCAATTACCCCACGTTTCAACTGAAAAGGAAAGTCAGGAAAATGGAGACATGTAGTGAAGCACGTCCTCATGCATCTTACATTCTTTTGTGAAATCAACATTACAGCATGATAAAGTCTATCATGTGCGAAGAAACAAAAACAAAAAAGATAATCCGCACGTCAAATCAGTATTGTCGTGCATGTGTTCAAACGCGATGACGTAACAGCAACATTACAAATTGATTGGAAAGATGTACAGGTTTGCCATGTTTTTCCAGTCTTGTAAATCTCCGTTCCCAAGAAGAGCAGTCCTGACAGCAGTCTGCCAGCTCAGACGCCAGTCTCCACACTATCATCAGGGTGTGATGAAGCAGATAGTGCAGGGAGCGCTCACAGCTTCACAGCAGTCAAGCGTGATGATATGGGTGGAGTTGAGGGTGTGGAGGGAGGGAGGGGGAATTCAAAGATGGCTAGACAGTTTGCAATGTGCTGCGAGATACAGACAAGAAACATTCAATCAGCTGTTGTGGAGAAGACATAATGGCACCAGCAGAGCGCCAGCAGAGCACAAAGCTGGCCAGAGGCATAGGTCAGAAATGTTATCACTCAGCCTCTGGTGACATATAATCTCTATCTCCATCATCAGGGTCAAGTCATTGTTTCCTTTGTCTGGGTCTGAATTGTGACCCAATGCGCCCACTTGTTGGTAGAGGACAAACAGGTTTAGGTGGAGCACTGAGCCAACGGCTGCTTGTTTATAAAGCTCACTGATACATTTTTTTTCTCTTTCTTCTTTTTCTCAGAGACGGTGTTGGCACCACATATTACATAAAAGCACCAACCGCTGCCAAGAGTGCCCAGAAGCAGTCAGAGATCATAATTTGTATGTCTGTGCACTTTATTATTAAGTCAGATGGCTCAGCAGCAGAGAGCACACAACATGGTCATTTAACAGTGGGTTTCCTATACAACTTTGGAGTCAGTATGATATATATAAACACATACATATACATATATATATAAAAGGAAAGTAAATTTATCTAGCATCTTCTGTACATCTGATATAACATATTGTTGGATACCAACATGATGAAAAGGCTGCAACAGATTTTTTAGGAGCACTTAACTGGAGAGAAAACACTGAGCTTGTCTCACAGTCCGTGTAATTCAGACTTACTGTCACTTAACTGTAACATTGCTTTAGAGGCGCCCGCCTCCCGCACAAGAGAGTCTGCCAAGAAACAGAGGGCTTTATAACAGCGGCTGCTGAGGCATCTGAGTACACGTTGATAGTAAAAATGCTGTGAATCAGCTAATTGCAATGATAATTCAGACGGGTTGCTTGGAGAATCGGCGTCGTAAAGCATCTGGGTTATGTTGGTATCTGGCAGAACTGAGTCAGTCTGAGCTGATATAGCTGAAAAAAGGGAGCCAAAGGAATCCCAGCATGAGATGGAAGAAGGATAACTTACTATAATGGGGTCACTGCAGTTTTCTACCAGAAGTGGCAAAAACAAATCCACATTGGACTGGCCTACTGTCAAACAAACTTACAAGCTTCGTCCCCAATTACACACATGAGTTTATCAAAACTATACCAGTCCCCCCTGAGTTATGCATACACGTAATTGAAAAATTCCACAGAGAACTGATATATCAGTGTAACAGCAGGAATCCTGGAGCCAGTGAGGAAGTGTAAGTTAATCTTGAGTCATAACAGCTGTCATACTCTGCTGAGGAGCTTAGAGCAGGAACCCACCAGCCAGTGGCATCCTTCCAGTTTCTTAACATGACAGGGAATTCCCAGTAAGAGAGTCATTCTAATCACGCTTTCAACATGTGGTTACTGTCGCAAATTACAAAGACGGGATGGCGACACTCTTATGTTGGACAGAGGACAAAAAATGGCTCAGTGTCCGCAGCTGCAGCTTAACTGTTTCCTAACTAAACATTCTCCTTCTTGATCTCCTTGTTCCGCTTGTTCATTGCTCTGCTGCTAGACGTCCAAGATATTAAGCGTTTATATGTAAATAGCTTGCTCTGACAATGACAGTAGCTATATGGCAAAACAACAGGATATGACGTTGGATTTTGGCTCACATTTCTCTGTCTCCCCCTATATTTCAGAGTAATATTAATAAGATAAAAAAATGACTGATGAAGTGCTTAGTAATGTGGCACTTTAAAAGTAATAAAAAAAATCAAACTGAAAGTACACTTAAGTTAATTTTGTATCACATTTGCCTGCTTAAATTGACATAACCTCTAGAAACTAAGCAAACTATGTATACGCTTTGTTTGATTTTAGCAGTAGGTCTTACTTGATAATATATTCCTGTTATTCATAATAAATATTAAATGTTATTGATTGTGGATGGATTTTAAAGTTTAAAAAAATGTATTTCAATCTTTAATTGTTTAATTGTGAAATGTCACTGTCACTTTCAGTTAATTGAGGATCTTAAACCGCTGTATAGAGGGGCAAAAAGCAACTTTTCACACCCTTCAGACTTTTTGTAATCCTCATTATGGATTACTTAATGAAGATTACTTAAAGTCTGGTCACATCAGTGTTAATTGGGTTTCCAACTGGAGATTGTCTGTGACAAAACTTGAAAATCTCCATTTAGTTTTCACTCACTGGAGCTAAGCTTGCAGGAGGAAGGACACTCTCTATTTGCCAGGTACTTATTGGTTCTACCAGACTTTGCACTAGGATGCTGAGATAATAATATCTACATTTTTCCTGTCCAGCTCATCCCAACTTTGTGTTCTTTCATGCAGCTCTCCTGGATTACAGATGAGTTTAAGCAGGTTGTTTCTGGCTGATGCTACCTGTCAAGGTAGCTTCTAATAAAAGTAAACAGTGAGTAAACAGCCTTGCTTTTATTAAGTACAAAGCATTTCTGGCGTCTACACCCAGTCTCTAATTGTTTTGATCGATCAAAGTAGTGGAACACGCATCATGTATTTTGGTTTGATGAATCAAACAGTTCATTACGACATGAAAATCATTTTAAGTTCACATCATTCAGCACTTACAGAAATACTCTGCAGGGTGACCCTCATTGATATCTGCTTTACACTCAAGTTGCTCAACAGCTAACTACAAGTAGGGTATCTCCTTATTTTATTGGATTGTTTTCACTGTGAATATCTTGTCATCTAATTGTTGCATTCCAGAGATGTGTAGACACAAAGTATTTGATTTTGTTGCCTGATCAGCACAAATACATGTCGATCAGAAATGTGTCCAAAATCCAAACAATTAGTGTAGGCAAATATGAGTAAGGTGAGTCAAATTTGTAATGCTGATGAATGAAAAAAAAGTAATTTTCAGACTTTTAATTTTGATGTTTTCTTTAACTAAAACTGCAAACTGATATTAAAGTCCACACACACTGTATGCCAGTACTTGTGCAACCTACACTATTTCCTATAGTTTCCCGAATGCTCTGAATCTCTATGAGGAGAGAATGGACCAGAGCCTGGTTTAATACTGAGCTTCCCACTGAATACTTTGAAACCCAAACATTGTAACATTTAAATTAAATTTGATGTTCAGGGTAAAAGCAGCATTTTATTACTTGTTATCAAACTTTAATAGTACATTTCTGCGGTGAGAAAATGTTTTGATTCCACAAACTCATTCAGGCATCTTCATGAATCCAATCTACACGTTATTAAACATATTAACCGAGCTCAGTGATCACAGCAACATCTTGTTCTTCATTCCTTTGGTGTGCCATAAAAGAGTGCACAGAATGTTTGTGTTGGTACTGGCATGAGCCCTTGTCTGTATTTGTGGGCGTTTCTGCCTTTCAGAAAGCGCACTTGATCATAATTGTGTAACACTGCAGCACAGAGGCAAGGAAATCAAAAACAGATGTGGCCTCTTCAGAATAAGGGAGTGTGGGGGGGTAATCTTCATTGTTCAAGGATGGAGGGGTGGTTACATGGTCAAAACATTCCCCCATTATTGATTGTCTTTCGGTATGTTTGAGCTATCAGCATGGTACCAAAGGATAAGATGACAAACTGAAATGAGAGAGAAAAGTTGTCCATCAGCTTGTTTTGTCTAACTTAATTCTTCTTAAGAACATGTGCCATTATATTAGCTCCCTTATAATTGTTGTTGTAATCCTGATCAAGACATAGCTGGATTGTCTCGGCAGCATAATAGACGCAACAGTGTTTGAGACATGTTTTACCTTTGGCAGGTTGCTCTGTGAGGGAGGGAACGTTTTCTTATGAAAGTAGGAATGCAAAGTATTCCCCACAATGCCACACTGCTGCAATTACTCCAGCGCCTGGTGATGGGCCAAGACAATGAGACGACAGCTTGTGGTGTCGAAGGGGGGGTGCAGTTCAACTTCTGTGTGTCTCTGTAAAGTGCTCTCGTTGTTGACCTATTTACATAGTAACTTTTGCTTTCAGACTTCTTGACTGAGATCTGCAGTGTTCAAAATGCATGCAATAGTGTTTGCTGTTCAGATCGGATGGTTTGAACCCATGAAACTGATTTTTGTTTGCTCTTTGGAATACTGTCAACGTATGTGTTTTGTGCAAATGACTGTATTGGTTTTTATTAACACAGTTGGCCAGTTTCTATGGAATGTTAATCTTTCTTAATTTATGCTGCTCACAATGCTGACAGATAGTTTTCGCTCTCTTGGCAATCAACTATTCCAGTCTGTGAAAGGAGACAAAAAGAGAGGTGAGATTAACCAGGCTTGGAGAGAGTGAGGGATGTGGGAAAGGAGTTTGTTGTTGCCAGAGTGTCTGCCTCCGCAGGCCTTTTCCAGTGCCGCCAAGGGCCGTCTGCCCTCCCGCCGCTGTTATCAGCTGGCTCAGCAGCGGCAAAGAAATGGCTAAACAAGGCACTGTTTATCTGTGCAGACTGTATTCACTGCACATCCCAGCCGCTGGGTTGCGGCACCACTCAAATCTGCCCGGCTCTACAAAGAAAGGGCCGGCAGACCTGCTCCCAACAACAGTCTGCACCGAGGAGACAGGGGTACAAATCAACTGGCAACAGTTTCCCAGTTCTGTCCAACCCTGCACACCCAACGAAACCAGTTCTCCACCCCAGCATTATAAAATAAAAAAACCCAAACATAGTTTGAGTTGATATTCTATTCAGGAAATATTCTTATTATTCCTAAATATTCTTATAAGAATTTAAAAGAACAAAACAAAATCAGAGAAAGTTGGGAGATTGGAACATACTAATCAAAAAATAAAACTGAATTCTACATTGAGTTTTTTTTTTCTCAAGACAGACATGTTGTGTCTGGTTCAGAATTTTACCCGATATGTACAAATATCCGTGCAGTATTTTGCATAAGAAGTCATGTGAACCATTTATGAGAACAGCCTGACCACAGTTAAATTTGTGAAATTACGTAAAGATGTTTAAAACTTTTTTTCCTGCATTTAACATGTAACAACTATGTACCATGAAAAAGTTCCCCACTGACTTAACATTGACCTAATTTTCATGGTGCCAGCTTGTAATTTTTAACAATTACATGCCACAAACATGTAAATAAGTGGAGGCTGTTAAACTAACATTGTGTTTTTTTACACATATTTCTGTGAGATCAGGTTGTAGGATCCCAGGTGCAGGCTGTGCAAAGAGGCCCCTGCAACAATCCAGGACCTAACAGCAAAGTGTAAGAAAACATGGAACACCATAACCAAGTAGTTGGCATAGTGTACAGAAACATCTGTCCATAATACATCCCAGATCTCAGGTCACAATGCGAAACCCCTCCAAAGGTGGTGGGGAATGTGTGGAAAGTGTCTGGTTTATTTCATTTTTAATTCCGAATTAGTGAATTCCTCTCTCATCTTCTATCATGTAAACCTTAATCCCACTCTAAGTTAATTCCTGTCGTTCTGCACATGCTCGTTTCCACATCTTGTCACCATGGCGACCATTCACAGTGCATCCCGTGCGAAGCAAACGGGCTCAAACCGCGTCTGTTCACGTGAAAGACACGTAGCATTCTAGTGGCTAGCTGCTGCTTCATAACTAAAATCGAAATCAAGGAAAATATTTCTTATTGCGACATTTTCTCATGTTGTTGAAAAGAAACAAAGTGGGTTTTAACTTCCTGTAGAAATACTTACGTACGGTATGTCACTTCTGCCATCCAACCAATAAATACCCTTCCCAACCCCTGGCTTTAAGGTGGAATTACGAAATCGTGAATGAAAACCTTCATTCGGATTTAATATTTCCATGTAAACCCGAAGGAGAATATTTTAATTCTGAATTAATTAACTACAAAATTTTTTAATTTATTCCAAATTTAAAAACCCCATGTAAACGTGGCCAATAGCAGGAAAAAAAGAACACGAGTAACTGGAGAAATACAGTGCCAAGGGCTCAAGGAAGAGCTGGCGAAAGCGTGGGAAGGGAATGCACCTATAGTGCCTGTGGTCATCGGAACACTGAGTCCAAAGTCTCCCACCCTGAAAAAGGGACTCCAACAAATAACCTGGCTAAACAGACAGCTTAGTCCAGAAGAGCAAAATCCTAGAAACGGCTAAGATGCTGTGCCAAACTCCTGGTCTATCACCTAAATAAATTATGCAAACAATGTCTATAAAGTTTATTTACTTCTTGGTTACAAAAGACTTTGGGACACAGAGCCTCTGACTTATCTGATTATGGTATTCATTTGTGGTTGGAGTTGTTTTAGAGATTTGAAAATATCTTTCCGGCTTGGTGGGGGTTCTCAGTGGTTTGGTGGCCTGCTAAGATTGTGCAACTTTGGGGAAATACTAAAAGTTATTTTGCACTGGAGCACGGTAGGGTCTATATTTAAGATCCATGGCCAGCTCAGAGAGCTGCTGAGACATGTTAAATCTGTAAACACCATCTCACCCTTCTCAAACACAAATACTTGTGCAGAAAACCTTTTCTTTCTTATCTGTGGTACAAGGAACCATGACTCCAACCTCTGCAGGCAGTGCCTTTTACCGGGTAAGATCTCAAGATAAAATAATAAAAATAAAGCTGTCCCTCTCATTAAAAAGTTAAATCTTTTAAATACATCCTAAATTCAACTTTTAACTTGTCTGGCAAACGTTTGTGGTAAAATATAAAAAGCTTAAAACCATGATGATGTTTCAGAATGAGACACAGAATCCAACAAAGAGGCCGAGCAGAGCAGTCCTGAAGTCAAGACACCGGAGTCAGAGGTCATAGGGAAGTGAGGACAGCTGACCTCTCCACAGGACAAACTGTTCAGGGGTGTTGACTTAAAATTGCCCAGAGTCTCGAGTGCTTCTCACCCCCTGCTTCAGCTGACCTATCCCAAGTGCACACCATGGGAGATGATAGCTACACCCCCCACCATAAAAGCTCAACCCAAGACCCGGGACAGTGGGAGTTCTTAGACACTGATACTCCCAGGATTTTTAGTGGCAGAATCGCTGAGTTATCAACACCACTTGATAAAACATGCGTTTGGGATTCCAAGAGAGTGTTTAGTGTTTCCATGTCAATCAGCCTCTTCACCTCGATAGATGTCACAGCTCCTGCATAGCTATGAATTAAACACTCTATTTGGCATTGTCTTTGTGTCCATGATTAAGAAAGGACAGACCCTGAATAATGATGATGAAACTCACATTTAGACAAAACTTTACTGGTGTTTTTTTCCCGATTTGGATATCTTTGAACAATAGTTAGACATGGCAGCCTGGGCTTGTTTGGGGTTAAGTTTCAAAGTTAATATGTATAGAAAGCACACCAAAATTTTGATAGATGATTTTGCCAGACTCCAGCAGCAAACATTGCAGGCGGAAGAAAACCAGCAAAAAAAATTTTGAGGGTGTTTACAGATTGGATGAAACAATTTTACTCCATGAATTATTGATGATTATTCAAAAGAAGACTATTAATGGTCTCTTTGGTAGTGAATCATCTTGTCATCATAGACCTATGTGGTGAATAAGATGCAGGCATGTTTATTACTTTTGGGTCGTCCTCAGTAACAGGGGCCTTAGATGTAGGCGTATAAGTCAATGTAGCAATACCTGCAACCACAGCCATCAATGATAAAAATAAGGTAAATTTTACTGAGGATTACAGAAACTTTAATCATTACAGCTATCTCAAGGTAAAACTGATTAACGTGTTACCACATTGGTCACTTTTTCAACGTGTTACCTCAACAACATGCAAACAGTTCATTCAAATACATCAAATAACTGGGCAGTCATGTGGTGCCACTTTAGATAATACAAAAGGCCATCTACTGAAGTGCATTGATTTAAAGCCTGTGAGCTCCTTTGTGCTTTATAAACTCTCTAAGCTTCTTTTTTGTAATTTATTTTTTTAGATATAGAGCATTTCAAAGCTTGTTTAAAGTGTTCATTTTATGAAATCAATAAACCCAAAAGGACTTTTTCCTAAATCAAGGTCACGTTCTGCTTTCAAGCCCTGTCTTTATTGTAGGGTATAGCTCCAAGGAGTCATTGATCCTGTAATTACAATATAATTTGAGTTGCAAAGTAACACATAGAATGAAACTGTGGTAATTATCTGCTTTTATAATTATTATTTTTAAGAAAAGGAAACTTTATAGAATACAAGCTGAACTCTTCACTTCTTCACTGTCTTGCAATTTTTCTCCAGCATCATGCTGCCCTGCATTCTCTAAACCTTTCCCCTCATTTCTCTGACCCTTTTCACGTCCCAGAAGTTTAATATTGCCAGTCCACTTAATCATTTCTGTCTGGAAATGTGGCCAGAGTGGCACAGCGGGTGTCTTTGGATGAGCCTAAAGAGAGGAGGAGGGCTTTATTTTTACCACTGGTTTGGGAAACACAGGGTTGCAATCACTGGGAGAAAAGACTGTTCCAATTACAGATCTTTCCCTCCTCCCTCCTTCTTCTTATGTCTCTCGTTCTCTTATTCACCCGGTTTGCTCGCTGTATTTCATCCTTAAGACGCTCATTTGTTCCACTTCTGCTTTTTGCTGGGCTTATTTTAAGTTGACAGATGCAGAACAGGACAGTTTGAAGGACCTTTCTGTAATGCTATAGCTTGGGAAAATGGGCTAACAGAAACATATAAAGAGGATTTTGGTTGCTGTGCAGCACTCGGCTCCAAGCTCTTCATCAAACAACATCTGCAGCGGCACTCCAGGCCAACAATAATGTTGTGTTTAAGCGATAATGGATGTTTTCATAAGTGTCAATTTGAGATACAATGCACGGCTCCTAACCATGATGGATGAGTGTATGTTTTGACAAATCAGTTGCAGTTATTTCATTTAGAGGTCAGCTTCGTGTGGACCACCAAACATGATGACGTTCCTCCAGAGGCAAATACCCACATGTGTCTGGCAGCTGTCACTGTACAGTCACAATAGTGACCCATTTAATACCTATTTCTACACACTGACAAAGATGGTGGAGTAAAGGCTTCCAGTTCTTGCAAGGGTCAGTTTAGCAGCTCCCCTTCGTGGAGGATGATTGGAAAAATGCATGGAAAAGGAGAAATCAGAGAACCTGCGGTGTAGGAGGAACAAGAGCAGGGAGAGAGAGGTAAAAGGATTGAGGTGGAAGGATTGCTCGAAAGAAGAAAAGAGAGGGGGAGTGCAGGATTAGAGGCTAAGAGCAGTGTGAAGAAAGGGATCAGAAGCAGGAGGAGTGAATGCAGGGAAAGAGACATAGCTGAGGGGAAGGCGTCTGCATCTGCCAGCAGGCCATGGCTGTCAGTGGCAGGGCCTCTCTCCCAGCGCCAGGGGCTCCGTGGCTGTAGCCACATAATGAAGGCTTGTTTGAGTTCACATTCAAACATCACAGAGAGCGCCTGGAAAAACAGTGCCCCACGGGCTACTTTTATTAACACAGCTAGGATTCCCAGCCTTTAACCCTGTTCCCAAAGTTTTTCCTCGCTTCTCATCCATACTCCCAATGTCTGTCGGGTGTAAACCTCGCCATGTCCAGCCTGGAACCTGTAGCTGTTTGACTGCAGCGCTGGTAGAGTCGGAGACTCTCCTCTGCCTCCCGACTGTGAGAAAATTAGTGAAGCTCTTTTCACAAGCAAAGTTAATTGAGAGTGATACTATTGCACAAGATAGAGTTTAGTTGAGTTACTCTTTTGGCACTTTCTGTCTCACGCAGAAGCTCATCTGACTGCTGTGCTGTTTGTCTTTGCTCTCTCTCTACCTCTCTGTCATAACACGCACAAGCCTGCTGAATGATGGCCCTGTGAGATTCACAGGGGAGGATATTTGACTCAGGATTTTCCAATAATAGGATTTGAAGCATGCTTGCACCAGATAGTGGTTTTGTGGTGATAGAAAAGAGTATTTGATCTTGCTCCTGTATGTAAATACAGCATCTGTTTGTGACAGCAGCATAAATCTGTGTTTTTAATTCCTTTTTATGGCTGGAAATGTCAATCACATAGGACCCAACTTGTTTCAGTGTGGCTTTATTTGAGAAGCATGAGCCGATTTCTTCAACTTGGACTAATACCTTTCTCAGCTAGACAGAGAAGGAAACATAATTAAAGAAAGGATTTGTTTTTAATTAGTTACCTAGGAGTCAAGCTGTAATGATATTAAATCAAGGGGGTTGGTTGAAATCCACCATGGGATAGTCTTTCCCTCAGTTTTTTGTAGAGTTGCTTGTTTGAAGGGCCCCTTTGGTCCATTGGATTCTCACAAATCCCCTTAAAACCCCCTGGAGTCACTGAGGGTCTATCAGGCCGCTGGATCTGCTGTGTGCGGGGCTGGGTGACGGACTGTGGTCCGGAGCCAGCCTAGGGGGCGGAGGGAGGGGGCGGCAGCTACTGTGAGGGCGCCCAGAGAGCTGGGAGTCACTCAGCCACAGAGACCCTGTGTTTGTGTATGGAGCGCTGCGCTCTTATCTCCCGCCTGTACTGACGCCACACTCTTCCTGTTTCAAATCTTTACTGCTGATTTTCTCTTCACTCTTGCCTCAGTCCCAGCCGGTCCTGTTGTTTTTTGGTGTTCTTGTTCTTTTCAGTGGAGATTAGATAGAGTCTCTGTGGCGACACAGAGACAGAAGCTGTGCTGCTTTGAATGAACCGAAGTGTGATAAGCACACTGTATTAGCCTGTTTGAGGGTTTTAATGAATTTCCTGGATCCCTAATCCCAAAATGTTTTTGATTATATTACATGATTTAATGATCGCCATTCTGTTTATATAATTTTGAGTTTCAACAGTGGAAAATAACCATTTTTTTTACAAAACAAACTCTAAGCCATTTCCTCTGAATATAATTTCAAATAAAACATATTTGACTTACTTATAAGTAAGAATACTTAGAGTAGAGAGGCTTCAAATTTTACCAAAGTTGCTTTGAATGCAAATAAATAGGCCAACAAAAAAAGCTTAAAATACTTCATTTGAGATTAAATGATAATCTGGTTTTAATAATCTGTTTTAATAATTACTTCCATGGTTAAAGTAATGTATGTCTTGGCTTTTATATTTATTCATGTAATGGTCCCATGTCCGTGATGATTTTCTCTGCCTAGATTTGCTACAATTCGATCACTTTTCAACGCATGGACTTTTGCATTCATCAAGGATTTGAAAAAACCTTGAGCATTTCCGGAGGCATTACCCAAAAAAGTTTTCCCTTTCCCTGAAGAGCTTTCCCTGAAAAATGCACCTAGTAGTGGGGTCCAACTTTTCAGATTCCCTTGAATAATTGAGGGTAGGGGCTGGGTGCTGAAGAACTCTGATTTGTCAAAAATCCTTGCAGCCATTCTCAACTCTGCATATGCATAACATGTTTATTTCACTGCTACAAACTTAACTCTGTGTCACTTAAAACAATGGAGTTCTGAGTAGTGGATGGATGGGAAGGTCCAGGCTTCAAGATGGCTACTCAAAATGACAAAATTTCAGGAAGAAACCTTGTCAGCAGAGCTGAATGCAGAGCAGGGATTCGTAACCTTTCATATGCTGGGGCCCATGAGTACGAAGTGGTCAGGGGCCTGTTCAAACAAGGTCCTGGCTTAATTGGCCACATTCTTGATTTAGGTCAATAAGTGAAACAAACCCGCTTACAGTTTAACAGCTATAACCTTGTAAATTATGGCATTATGCAATGAGATCATCACAAAGATATTATGTATAGCATATATCAAGTGTAGACAATGTGAAACTACACATATAACAATATAATAACAACATATAATAATTAAGGCTCCTGCAATAACTAATTTAAAGGCTTAAGGCAGGCTTATAAAATTTGTTACCAGTGTTTATAAAAACATACTTAAGGAAATTTCATTGTTCTTGGACAATATTGTTGTATTTTTTGGGGGAATTCGGAACAATTTAATCTTCATTTACTAGTTTTATATTCTTCTTCATAACGTTTGCTGCAGGCTAGCAGCTAGCTGAATGTCTCCTTCTGCTGATCTGTTTGTTGAAAAAGTAACAGTAATGTTATTGCCGCCAAGTGGTGGGAGGCTGTATTGTTAGTAAGCTTGTCAGGGAGCCTTCATGGCCCTCGCGTCCCACCTTTATGTGGCACCACAGGTGGCGTTCGCAGCAGCTGCTTGGGCCGCAGCCCCATGGTTAAGAATCATTGATGTAGAGAATACACAGAGACAAATTCAGGTAAGGTAAATGCTGCTGCTCCAACTGTTGGTTGGTATCAACTATATGAAGAATTTTCCCTCTCAGTGTGGTGGAAATGCAAACCAAGTGGGTAATAAAAATTCCTGACATGTTTGTGGAAAAACCCCCTTTGAGAAAGAAGTGAACTTTGAACTCTGCACTGCCCTCTAGTGAATGTATTGGCAAACAAGCGTGCAGACATAAAAGCACTGTTGCCCAAATAAGAGTTTGCAGGAAGTGGCATTTAACAGGAATGTAACTATTTGCGTACAAAAAGGGTACATAAATAATACTTTAGATGTCTCCCTATATCTTTGCCTCAGTTAACATGCAGATTTCACTTAAGATACAAATTAGCTACACCCTTGCCCTCATATTCTTTCTGCAACGTCTTTGGGTGGCTGTAGCTCATTAGAAAAAGCAGTCGTCTGCCAGAAAGTCTGTGGATCAATTCCAGGCTTCCCCTGATACATATCTAAGTGTCCTTGGGCAAGACGCTGAACCCCACGTTGCCCCCCTTATGTTTCTATTGGGGTATGAATGTATGTGGTAGGTAAAGCACTTAGATTGTAATGATAGAAGTATGTGTGGAAGCATGGATGTGTGTGAATGTGATATTTAGTGTCAAAGTGCTTTGAGTAGTCAACATGACTAGAAAAGCATTGTCACATTTTTGAATGGAGACAGTGTCAGTCAGTTCTGCCATGATATTTTATTTTTTAGAAGGATAAATCCGAAGACAAATCCATAAATCTATCATCAAGTCAGAACTAGTGAGTCTTCTCCGACTTTCCAAGTTGGATTTCCGACTTCAAGTGGCGTTCTTGTTGTATTTCCTACTAGGAACTCAGAAAATATGACTTCAGAGAACAAAGTGAACACGCCATTAATCTGAGAAGGTAGCTTAATCCCCTAGATTTGTTTAGAGACGCACAACAGAAATTTTTTAATTTTCTCAGTTTTGCAATAGTTCACCGTCAACGACTAACTCTCCCGCATCCCTTCTGCCTCCTATCTGTAATGTTAGGTCTCTACATCCAGTCAAATACAGCCCTATCTTGACTCTTATCTTCTGTTTCTTTCTCCATTTCTTTTATTTTCCTCTCTTCCTCCAATAATTTTTTCTTTTCTTTGCTGAATCAGCGGTGCAATTTCAAAACGGGCAATGTATATTCGTTTGCAAACATGTGACGCAGTGCATAAAGTGAAACTTAGCTGCAATGTTACTCAGGATCCCGAATGAGAAGTTGACTAGCACGGTTTCTTGGCCTTGGGACGCTCCTGGAGAGCGAAGCTCCAGAAATGCACAAAAAGGATGTATCTGACCCATCAAACAAGTCTGGAACACTGAGTTTTCAGGTCAGAAAGTCATTTTATGTCTTTAATATCAAACCCTGCTTGTTTATACATTATGTTTTGAAGTAATGTTGTCTTTTCATTGGATGTTCAAGGTGGAGATGTTGAGTTGATGACAGATGACACAGTTTACTGTGTTGACATTCATTCTCCAGGAAATCTGCTGCTAAGTTTGCGCATTGTCTCACTTACTAATGTTGCACTGGTTGGGTGGAAAATATCCACAAGAAATCTGGAGTGAACGATGCTGACATTTGCGCTCCCACATACCACCATTCTGAAACATCTCTGGAACATTTTGGGATTTCTGAGACATATTTAACATACTAAAGTACCTGCTAAATGACTAAATTAATTAAAATGATTGATTATTTCGAGTATGTCAACTTTTTGTTAATTGTCAATTAATCTTGCATCTGTTTACATACAGTATGTCAAATATAAGATCGCTTTTAGGCGAAATGTCTCTGTAGGTAACTGAATACTTTCGAGAATTTGACATTGACATACTTGTGTTTTCTTAGCCCAATTTGGAAAATGTGGGAAATGTATTCCTATCTGTAATAATATGGAGCACATGGTTCTGATAAGTAATTATACACAATATACATTAATGTGCTCAGAGAAAGATGTTCAGTATGCAGTACATCAAACATATTGCATTGCTTAATTGCGTCGAAAACAAGCTCAGTAACTGTGGGAAGTCTCTTTCATTCTTCTCTTGCTTCACAAAATCAAAAACAGCCAAGTGGTCCCTAACAGTCCTTTTCTCAGTATTTGTTAGCGTCACTACCAGTCTTCCTCTATACTGTCTGGCCTACCCGGCGGCCTGGATGGCTGATTTTGATGGCGCCAAGCACTCTGAAACTCTGCCGTAATCAGGAACAGTGAGGGGCAGTCTCTATCACAGAGAGTTTCTTTCCTTTTCCTTTGTTTTCCACAGATTTCCTTCCTCGTTTTCTTAGATATTCTCTCCCCACTGATGTAAGTCCAAACAGAGGCCTATTTAGAAAGTAAACAGATGAATGAGGGGAGGTTCTGAGCCTGGCGTCCATGGAGTCAGGCACAGAGTGGAGACGTCTCGCTCCACCCGCCCTGCGCTGACACAGCCTGTAAATATACAGCATGACAAATGGCATGGCTCTGCAGCAGTCCCTCGACCAATCTCTGGCAAGCAGGCCTGATGCCGGAGAGGCTAGCCGACAGTCCGTGTCTGATTCACTGTCACAAGAGACACATTGTTTATAGGACAGAGAGACACTGTAACACAAACACTAGTACCCCTCGAGAAGGTGCCACTTTGGGAAAACCCTTGGTTTGTGGCTCCAGCGTTGGCCTCAAGGAGACCGTTGCTGTGAAAAGTTTGTTTCTGCTCGTTATTGGAAAAAAAGCTCCCAATAAAGTTTGTCCCTTTTACCTATCATGCCGAGCAATCACTGTTGCCAAATTTCATTCTGACTTCTAGGTCTTTCCGGAGGCTATTTCCTAGTTACATGAGCTTAGCTCCTAATGTTTGGCTTTCACCAAATATTTGTGTGTCTGATTACTGACTGAAATCCTATATTTTCGCCATAGAAAATTTATTTTCATGCTTTTCTCAAAGGACATCCTCTTGGGGAAAATCCATCTGAGGAGAGCTCATAATAACAGTTTTTTTTCCTGTTTGTTTCATTTTTGGCAAAAACACTGGCTATCATGCTTACCCAGCTATGTGAAAACGGAATAAGTGAGCACAGAGGGAGACTACAGAGATGCTGATGGATCGGCACAAAGAGAAGGCAAAGTTTAGAAGCAGCAATTCTCAGCCTTTTTTTAAATTAAAATCCTTTTACTCTTATCTCTAAGAATCAGTAAGCAGTCACTGTTTCCTCTACTAATAAGAATATATATAATAAAATGAAAATTATAATAATAATTGCCCTTATAGACCAGCATGCTTCTCACCAGGGATGAGATGTCAGGTGGGATGCTTGTGTATCGTTCACAGGCATCTATGTTTATCATTACAAGGGGAAAAAAGTATTTCTTTGACGAGTATAAGTGCAAAATGGGAGAAAAAGAGTAATCCCTGAACCTGTCAATGTGGGTACAACAGATTACGTCAAACAGTGTTCTCAAGAAGTCATTTCTTTAACACCAAATTAGTCAGAAGATGAGCAAGTTGTTCCCACGGTGAAAATATTTCAAGTTCTCCAGGCTGGAAACGTAAAAACACAATGGCTAGCCAATTAAAGAAATTTCTCTGGAAGCATGTTCAGACGCTGACTAAATCAGTGTGTCGCCAAACTCACCAGCAGATATTGTTGTCTCCCCTTTTTTCTTTTTTATCCCCATGTCTGTCCCAGTTTGTGAGGCTTCAGCTTGAATGAAAATGGTCACTTTCATAAAAAAGCAAAAAACACTTCAGGTCTACTTGAAAGTTTTGATTGAAACGTATGAAACCCACAGGCATTTGCCCCTGTGACAAAAACTATGAACCTTTGTGTAACAGCATTGTTTCATATTAGACGAACAAATACATGTTTTAGTATGATCTTTATCAACATGTGCAAGTCTTACTGTGAGAACCTCAACACATCAGTGCAGTCAAAGCCTCAGGCACCCCCAGGTTGGGAACCATGGGCTCAGAGACAGGAATGTCTTTGAGGAGGAGAGGGAGGTGGCGGAGAGAATATGGGGACTCCCATGGGGAAAATGTCTGTTTGACCTCTGAGGATAGACCTGTGAACTGAAAAGACCACGCTCTTTCCGGCCATGCTCTCTACCAGGATTTCCTTCCCATGTCCAAACCCACATTTACTGAAGCACTGGGGACATGAGCCACAGTGGGCCACCTATTGTGAGTACTAAGCAAGTTCACTGGCTGAGGTCACACAGAGAGCCTGCGAGCGCCAGACTGGCAGGCGATACATGGTTTCCTCCAAGATGAGAGATCAAGTAAATCAGAGTTAGGAGTCGTTACCCTTTAAGAGTCCTAATGACCACTGCTCCTTTTCCCCAGCACACACATATGTCTGTGATGTGGAGCATTTTTAAAGATGGAATTTTGTGCTATCATCCATTTTTCATCAACTGTCTCTCCTTTTAGCAAACATGATATCATCCTGGGGTCCCGGTATCTGGCTAACTTAATGCAGCCCGAATTAGTTTTATGTAGCATTAGCATATAGGCTAGAGCTCCATTAGTCATTAGCCCTGGACTTTTGCACCACATGGATACTATGTTTCTTCTTAAGAGAGACAATTCTTTACTGGCTGCTGAGGGAAATAAAGAAATAACATAAACCAAATAAATTGTAATTCGTTAGCAGTGTCAGCGGAGCCGTCAGAATGGCCATATGGAGCTACATCTCCCCATGCACGAGCAGAGATAACGGTAACGACAACAAGCTAATAAAGACAAAATCCCTGTTGATGGGACAACAAAACCTGTTTAAAACTTTCCATGTGACAGTGATATTCATATGAACTTTAAAGGACCAGCAATGATTTCACCTTAGTGGCCTCTTGTTTCAACATCATGCTCAGGTTATTGTCAGAGAAATACAGATACAGAATACTATTTGATATTTGACATCAATTGTTTGACTCTTCTGTAAAGTGTAACTGAGCTAAAGGTAAATCAGGAATTGAAACCCTCCTGCTGGTAGTCTCAAAAGCAGGTTTTTCTGATAGAGCTTAAAGGACTTAGGAGTATTCACCGACTTCCTGTCTTCCTGGCTCAGTCTCAACCCTTTTGCAGTGAGTCAGTTCCACTGGTGGGTCAGAGCTGGTGCCTTAGTCCCTCGAGCTAGAAAGAACAGTGTTCCTAATCACTTCTTCCAACTATGGCTATAAACCGTACTTGTACTTACACAGGAACCAGTCGGCATTGCAAAAAGTATTTTCAAACCCTCAGCGTTGTTTGCACCAGAAGTTATTAGCTGACTGGTGATAAATTTCCAAGAATAACTAGTGTAAAAACAAAAGGGATCCTTGGAATGAGCAAGGTCCAAATACTGAGAATATACTGGAGGGAGCTTCAAACAATATTTACAGTGCTGGACCAGACATTTAAAGTGATGTATTGATGTGGATCTGTCATGGCTCTCTGTGACAGAGATGCAAACCAGTTTTAACAATTTTATCTAAATTCGTACCAGTTCTGAACTGGCTAAAGCAGCGGCTCAAGTTGTTTTAAAAGGGGTATCACCTGACACCTGAATAGGTCCAGGTAGGGCACCCTGGAGCTGCATTGTTTTCAGTTAGTATGTCAAAGCCTACTATTTTCCTCTTATCGATTTACTTCATGGGGCCCAGCAATGCAAGCATGGTAGAAGGGACAGTAATTAGACCTCCAGTGTTCTGGCAAACAAGCGAGTCTTAAAAATGACCCGTCAGCCAGCATTGTACCAGTACAGAGAAGAATGTGCGCTATGTACATTAAGGGATCGTTAGTGGAGGAAAATGGTGTCATGAAGCTGCATGAAGAGACAGAACGTGCAAACAGTATGTTCCTTTGAACAAACTTGTTTTCTTAATTTCGGTGTACTTTTTGTCAGCAAGCCCATCAAAATAATTGCGCTACAGTACATGTGGATATCCAAGCATATAAGAAACTGTCGGTAGATCTAAAACTGAGGTTAACAGTTAAGTCTGCAGTTTACATGCTATGCTTGTCCTCTGACCACAAGCCGTGAAGAGAGCAGGCCTTCCACTCTTTAGTGATAGCGAATTGACCATAATCATTATCAGCTCTGTGGTAGTGAGTGGCTCCCACTCTGTACAGGCGGCTTCATGTCTGACCTGTCTGTGGTGTGACAAGGCTCTGCTCAGTAGGAGAACTAAACACTGAGTGTTGGGGTCACTCGGTGTCTGCCGCCTCTATCTGCATGCCATTAGCAGCAATGGCTCTGATGACATGTTCTTCCTGAACTGGCCTTGTCTGAGCTCCATTGCGGCTGGAGTTGCCCCTGGCCCCTGGTCTTGAGGCTTGTCTATTTTAGGAGGTCATTTGGAGCCGGACACTCTGTCTCCCCAAAGCAGCCTGTCTCCTGATACTGCTATCATCTACTGGCTTTTAGCAAGGAGTCACGGCAATTTGCTAGAGTGACGCCAAGCAAAGCAGTTATCAGGACCCCAACACCAGATTAGATGGTTGGTCTTCTAATGAGCATCCTTGAAAAGGGAAATGGAAGGGAGACTCACACAGAACAATAATAACACTATTATCCCTGCCCATGACAGAACAGGAAATACTCCTCATAGTGCGACATCTAAAAGAAAATGTCAGCCATTTGTGACGTTAAACATGAACAGCGGCCTTTGAGCATCAGTGGTTGGGACTGGTAGGTGACATGATTACAAAGAGGACAGTGGACATTTCTATTTACTGGGTGTAACAGTCCCTTTCACATGCAGGATAATCCTCTGAAGTTGGACTGCTGCTCCATCTTTTCTATTAACTTATTATGGATTCATTGAGTCAATGTTGTTTAATTTCTTGTTTTAATGAACAACTTATCATCCAGACTATACAAATTGCTGAAACACTCAATCAATTGACTGGTCAAGCCACATGAAATTAATCAGTTAATTATTTGAAGTCATTTATTAAACCTAAATTCTTTGGCCTCAGCTTGTCCGTTCTGAGAATTGTAAGCCCCCCCCCCCCACTGTTTTGTACATTAAATCACTGGTTTCTCATTTGACCAAAACATTCTGTTTATAGACTGATTCTGCAGTCCTTTGCAATTCTGATAATTTTGTAACATGCTATTTGATTAAATGAATCAGAGTCATGAACAAACTAATATTTAGTGGCAAAATGTCAGCAGTTCTCTCTCACTTCTAAGTTCACCGGGTTAATCCTGAGGAAATGATTCCACTCTGCAAACTAGTCCCTGCTATGCAGTTTGCTGACTCCATGGCCTGCCTAGCCCTGGTCTGGGCAAAAATCATAAAGTGTGTCTGTACACGTATGATGTCATGCTTGGCATGTTTTTCTGTGGATTTTAGAAGGGTTAGATTTACTAGCATTCGGGAAACATTATAAAGTATAGTGGTTTACACGAAGGGCCCTCTCTCTCTCTCTTGTGTTTCTCTGGCCACCTCCTGACTTCATGCTGAAAACTTCCACTGTTTATGCAAAGCTGTCAACACACATACAAGGGAACATGGCATAAACTGAAACCTTTGTATTCAGTAAAGATTGAAGTTTGTTATTCACAAAGTTCTCCTCCTGTTGTCAAGTGTGGAAATACTTAAATATGAATAATATGGAAGGAGAGAATATGAACTCTGCAGTGTGAACATTCTGCCAGTGTGGGTGTATGATTTCCACTTGAAAGTGTGAAAATTCACCCACTGCCAGTTGGTTTTGGCTCCTGTGTCTCACCCTCGGAACAGTACTTTTTATTTTTGTGCTACTTGTATTGATGGCCAACAGCAGCCCAAACATAAAATTTATGAATGCACTGGGTACATTTAGAGAGTTCAAATGAACTGAGTGAAAATATGCATGCAGTAACATTTCTGTCAAAGTCACTATTTTATAATTGCAGTCATCTCCTTCCCCATTGGCAAATAACAAAAAAGTATTAAAAAATAAATGACATGAGTTACAATTTAATTTGTTTCAAAGAATGTGTTGTTAAGTTTGAGCTTGTTGAAGGCAGTTTGTGACAAGAAAGTCCCCCTGTGGATAGCTTAAATCCTCAGGGCAAGGTGGTCCCACACAGGAGAACCTGTAATACCACTCGGATTAGGATCCATTTAGACATAAAAATGCCCAACAAATGGGGAAGTTCCAAAGCAATAAAAAGAAGGGAGGGGGTCAGGAAAAGGTGTGGCTTCCACAGGGTTTGTTACCTTTGCTCTAAGATGTGTTTATAGTTTGTACGCAAACAAGAACGCGGTGACTAAGAACAAATAAATGACAGAGAAAATTAAATGAGCTGCCTTGGGACGGCAAGCCACTTTTGCAAAAGGTTGTGTCTATTTACAGCTAAATTACAGATCGAAGTTTTCTAAAATGCAATGACAATTTATAATTTGTTAATTGGCCTGACGTTTTATTTAAAAGACACATGTATAAAGGAAGTTATTCTCAGTTTTTACTGACAAAGTTGATTGTATTTAGACATGTAAGTTGGACGAGCGGTGTGACCCCACCTTTGCTTTCTGTTATTTTTGCATTATTTGTGAACTAAAAATGTTAATTGCTGAAGTTTTGCAAGAGAACTGTGTGACTCTTTTTGTGAGTGTGATACATTTTTCAATGGGAGACTAATAGACCAGTCAAAAAAATACAGAATAAGGAAACCATTTACCCTCCATAAAAATATGTTACTTTGATGGCAATTGCCTCTTTATGATGCCACTATGTGCTCCAGCAGCATTGGCACTTTTGGTATTTATGTCACCTTGCCATGGACAAGTAGAAGTTTTCTGAAATGCTGTATTACAAAAAGGAATAGCCTGCTAATTATTATCAAAACAGGTTTAGCACAATTAAAGAGTTGTGACCCATCTTATTTGTAAAGGTTGAGTAATTAGTGTATTTAGTTTTGATACTCATGAAATTACTGTCACAATCACTGTGGACATAAAAATGCTTTTTGTATATTAATTAAAAATTTCTTTGGTCCTCTTCAAACTACTTTTACTGTATTTTTGCCATTTGACTTTTGGTTTGTTCATGTTTCTAAATATAGTGAGGTTGGACAGTGAAAAATGTTCTTCTTACTTCTGTTTGGTAAAAGTTAAAAGAAATAGACAAAGTGCAAATTGATCACCCTTGAGAAAATGATAGATTGATAGATTTTACCTCTAAACTACTGATTTTAAAAACCACAGTGTTATTATTTTTTATTAGCACTTTCAACATTGGATTCATTGTGTGCACAAGACTATGAAAGAGTTGTGTACTAATCATGCTATGGAGTTGGATTTTGACTTCATCTCCAGGCTCTATGCTAACTTTGTGTTTGTAGGCTTTGAGGTGTGGATTAGTGGGACTGTTGAGTCAGGCCTAGACTAGAGCCCAGAAGTTTAGCCCAGAGAGAGGCCCACGTAAGCAAGCTCCAGTGCCATTGAATGGGCTGATAATGGCCTGGATCAGAAGGAATGTGTTCATGGAGCCTTGCTACTGACAGTCAGCCCCCAAGGACAGGAATTACTCTGAATGATACAAAAAGAAGATGACAAAAACAGTGCCTCAGGCACTGTCTCCCTGGACTCCTTGTCTCCACTACAGCTAAATGAATCAAATTGCCTCCAATTAAATATTTAACTATGTTTCTTTCCCCTTGGCTGTTTCGTTTTCTTTCCTCCTATTTTAATAAAGAAAAGAAACAGAAAAAATATTTCAGCATTTCATTATGGAAAAATAGGAAGAAGGCAAGCTTTTTAATGTTTGAAATTAATTAATTTATATTTTTTTATATATATTTAAAAAACTGTTATATATCTTGGATAGCTCCATGAATCACAGATCCCTGTAAAAATACATGTTTGGTTTGGTGATAAAAAAGTAAGGCTTGTCCATATGCATGTAGAGTTCTAATTTATTTATGTCAAGAACCTGCTTCATTGCCTTTAGCTATATATATATATTGCAGCTCATCCAATGAATAAAATTTTACTCGTGTTTCAGTCTTTGTTGTATTAATACATAGGAACTGTGTTTGAGTATCAATCTCACTTAATACAGTAGCTTCATAATTAATCAATAGCTCCATAATAGCTCCATAACTAATCAATTATGTGTATTTCTTCAGTTTTGTTTGATTCATCCTCTTTTTTAAAGTTGAATCACTGATCTTACAATTTTCAAGAAGCAATAATCTGTTGTAGTCTAAAAAGGCTATCCACTTGATTTAGAGAATTAGAGAGTAAGATAGGTAATGGGTAAGAAGGCTGAATATATTTTCCATAGAACACTAGTTACCTAAATACTTGTGGAATTATTGCCTACTTAATATCTAAATATGTATTTGGTTGTGACATGTTAGACCTACATTTTAATTCAAGTCACATTGAACTGTATCATTTTTGCTACATTATCAGAAATAATGTTGGAACATGTTTTCAGGGCCATACTGAGTATCAAGCCAGCAGTCATAACAACCCTGAATTCTACAAAGAGGACATACACAATGTTAATCAATCAAGGAACAGGACAACTTTCAAAAACTGTGATAATCCATTTTTCATAACTACCGATTTTCTTCTGGGCTGAGAGTATTTTGGTTTGAGCAGCCAAAGCTTCTAAGAGTAGCTGGACTTGCATTTCGGTCACAACTAACTGTTAATGACTCGGCAGCATGACCTCAGATATTCTGGTAATAGTTGACATGATCAGTACATGACTAGCTGACATATTCCTTGTCTTTGTCTCTCTTGTGTGAGTTGTTTGAACACCTTGTGTAAAATATCAGTAGTTGGAGCTTGGCTGGTGTGACCACTGCATGATTACCCAGGAGTCTTCAGGGGTGCATTGGCTTGGGCCTTCACAGGGAGAGGGGCAGGCCAAGGGACAGGCCTGTGTGAACAGCTGTGCCCTGTTTTAGATCGCCTTACTCAGTTACCTCTTACTCTTTGAAGAAGTCTTTCCTTACACACTTTCACACATGCAGCACACATTAGTGGAGCAGGGCTTGGACATGACTATACAATGAAAGGTTCAAATGCTCAAACTTTGATGTCTCAATTTTAGAAAAAAGACCCAGATGTTTTTAGTTACTTTTGAATTGCATTTTTTAAATGGATCCTCTACTAAAGAAACCAATTGTGAATCTATATGGCTGGTAAACATTCCATTTAAAGCCAAAAAAAAGCCACAGATTTATCTATGTGTTAGTCATAGTGGCTTTCTGTGTACTGTAATGCTGGAGAATGTAGCTATCGTGTAGCATGAGAGTACATGCCTGCAGGGGCTGCCACAGCAATATTTCAGGGAAACGGGCTATTTCAGCAAATGCTTGGCTTGAAAGTTCTCTGTCATTTTAGTGACTGTGGAATTCAAATGCATTGTCAAAAATAATATAAAACACAGCAAGTGCTTTTGTTCTGCAGCGCATATGTTCTGCAAATTATCCTTGTTTATGTAACTACATAGGTTTAACAACATTAAAGGAGAGAATATATCAAACGTATAGTTTAGTTGACCATAAATCTGAATATGTAGATATAAAGCATTACTAAATTTGTTTTGAACAGACTCTGTTGGAATTGTCAGTCAGGAAAGTGCAACACAAAAAGCCATTGAATGCCAGTCAGTAAGAAAATACACAGGAGAGTTAAACTATTTAAAGTTAAAGTGCATTGTTGAAATAAATGCCCATTCTAATTAACTGATGTATAGCCGTTACTGACAACAGCTGCCAGAGGTTTCTTATTAATGAATGTGTATCGTGGAACTTGGTAAATAGGTAAATGTGCATTTTTCAAATAGGTTAGTTTTATTTAAAATGTGACCAAATCAGCCTCAGTCAGTGCGTACAGGTCAACAAAAGCTGTTAGATAATTTACAAGGTTTAAGCTTTTTTATGACATCATCCAGTCTTTTTATAGGTGACATAGGAATCTCACTTTGCTTTGTTTGCTCATCTGTTTTTAAAAGAAGTTCAGACTTCATTTTGACTTAGAAATAAAAAGCTTTTCTTTTTTTTATTGTCGTTGAAATGTTTTATTGTGTAAATTCCACAGTAATGCTTGCAAATGTAATTTTCAAGCATTTGTATAGTTGCTTTTTTTAAACAGATTTCTCTTTCTGGATCCCTGTAAATTCATTGAAACTTCTGATCACATCCTCATACTGCTGTATGTCAATCACTTGGTCTTAAAAAGTATTGTTCTATCCTTGCTCAAAGTGCCTTTGTTTGAGTATCCATCAAGAAAGTTAACTTCTGTAGAACTTATTTGTCTGTTAATGTCTAATGTGCAAAGACATAGTGCCAGAAAAGCCTAAATTGAGTAATCATAGGGAAAAATATAAGAGTTGGGTTAGTGTTCTATTCTGTAGACATTTCACTGAATCAAGATCCTCTGACGGGGGCCACTGAAACATCAGCTTGTGCAGTGCCAAATTCAAAGCGATTTTGTCTGACATTTGTTTCACGTGAATCAGTTCCAGCAGTGGAGACAGCAGAGTGGACGGCCTTGTTGACTTACGAGTCGGCATGGTTTTCCTTTGAGTTAATTGAAAATTGCATGATTTAAATGAAGCGATTCTCTGTTACAACAGTTTTCTTTTCCTTGTCTGACATGTGATTGAGTTACAAAGGGGAATGTATTTGCAACAGGTGCCTCTAACACAGTGCAGGCATGAGGGGCCTCCATGTTCACCCTCAGTAACCTCCCTCTGCCCCAAAAGTCCCAAGCCTGCCAGGGAAATCTGATTCCAGTACAGACACTGGCACACTATGCTGCTGTCGTCTTCACTGGCATAACTCTGAGAGCGCCAGAGATGTCCTCGTAGAAGCAATATTAGAACGTCAATATAAGGACATCCTTTAATATTCATATTTGATAAATCATTTTCAGCCTATCCATGGTTCCTGACTCCATGAGGAAAAATGTTTTATAAAATAACATCCCGGGCTTGTTTTAAATATCTAGGTACATTTTAAAAGCAACTTTAATTACTGTAAAGAAAAATCACCGAATTGCAAGATTAATATGAAGGAAAAGCTATTTTCACACAGAGAGACATTTTTGGCACATTACCAATCAAAGGCTGAGTAATTTCATGAGGATGATTTTGTTCATTAAAGTTTTCTTTATCCTTTTACTTCTATAGCTTTTACTCCTAAATGTTTGGATAAGAATGATCAAACTTTGGCTGTAACATATTTGAACTTTTAGAGAGTAGAAAAATACTGAAATGCTTGAGCTTTGTACCAATAGCTGAAGGCAGGTAGGTATTGATAGATAAAAGTTTGACACTGCGGTACCAATGGAAGGTTTTGTAGTGGAGGGTAGTCTTAAAACTTAAAACTAGCCGACTGCTAACCTTCTCTGTTGTTGCCATATTTATTGCTTTCTTTACACTCTACAACTTTAGCAGCTCTATCCAGTCAATTCTTTTACATGCCCCTTACTTGAATCATTTAATATGTTTTAACACAACAGGGGACTTAGTATTTTTTACAATTGAATCCACTGGACGTATTTTACATACTGCAGGTGAGTGGACTCGTCTCTATAGAGTATAAGGTCTGTCATTTGTTGCTTGGCCAAAAAGAAAGTCGGCACCAAAAAAACAAAAAAAAAGATTACACACTTTAAAAATTTGCCTTTAGCTTAGATTTATTTCCATCTAGTGTTGCATTCATTTTTCACCAAGCTCTTATATTGATGATGGGAGAGTCCGACCTCCAGCACGTCCCAAAGATTATGAGTGGGGCTTCAGGTCTGGAGTGTGGCAGCCAACCCATACGTGAAAATGATCTCATGCTCCCTGAACCACTTTTTCACAATTTACATCTGATTAATCCTGGAATTGTCATCCTGTTACTGAACCTAGACCTGCAGCAACCCCAGGTCATAGACTGCCCCCACAGACTTGTGCAGTAGGCACCAGTGGCGTTTTCTCCCAGAAGCAAGGGGAAGCACAGCGTCCTCTATTTTTTGTTTATGTCCATTCATTTATTAAATTCCAGACCGTGGCTGTCATTATTCTAAAACTCTTACTTTTAGAGCGATTACAAAGGGGATTCTGTCTCACGGTTTCTCTGATCGCTGTCTTTCACATTGAAACAGTGCCCACTTGTGGTGAATCACTAATTTAAATCTTATCGTGTCGCAAAGGAGGCCAGACCAGGCTGGCTTCCCTTGTAGACCATTTTTTTCAATGATCAGCCAATCAGATGAGACAACATCATGCCACTACCGGAGCGTGATTAGTTTTTCTGAGGTCAAGGGAAGCTAGTCGCTTCTTTGCGTCCCACCAATCAGACCAGAGACGTCTGTCCATGAATCATGACAGAATCATAACAATCGCCATTAGTGACCACAGCAGACTCAGAGCAAAGATAGAAGGCGACGATTTGGAGATTTTAGCCAAAAGTACTTTCACCAAACTACCACAACAGCATCAATTTCTAATGAAATTGATACCAGAACTGGAGCTTCGTGGGGAAAGGGGCGATGTATTTCAGACCATTAATATGGAAAGTTACTGCCGCTCTTAA
>JAVQJG010281336.1:0-13594 GCA_036024015.1 Craterocephalus amniculus | reverse complement strand
AAGATAACCTGCCAGCGAGCAGGTTATGTTCACAGAGTCTGTTGCCACGGTGACTGACTTTGAGTTCCAGATACCTCGCTTTCTGGAACAGATGACTCGGAGTTTCCCTCAACTCAGGGTTACCAAACTCAGAGTTCGCCACATAACCCTCTTTCTGGAATACCCCCCAGGTCCTTGTCAGAACTCGTGCCGCTGAGTTCTGGAGTAACTGTAAACTGGAAGTACTCTTCTTAGGAAGACCAGAGAGCAGGACATTACAATAATCTAATCTACTAGAAATAAAGCATGCATCAGCACCTCTGTGCTAGCAAGAGAGAGAAATGGGCAGACTCTGGCGACGTTTTTAAGATGATAAAATCCTGTCTTTGTGACATTTCTAATATGTGGAATAAAATTCAGCTCAGAGTAAAAAAAACACCCAGATTTCTCACACACTGAGAAGGTTTAAAGTCTTGCAATTTACATGAAATGATCTCTCTCTTGTCTTCAGGACCGATGACTAAAACCTCAGTCTTGTCCTGGTTGAGCTGTACGAACTGGCTCAAAGTCATCAGGAGACACAGCGATGTAAAGCTGTGTATCATCAGCATAGCTGTGGAAAGCAACAATGTGTCTCCTGATGACGTCACCAAGTGGCAACATGTACAGATTAAAAAGTATTGGGCCTAAAATTGATCCTCGGGGAACCCCACATTTTATTTCATTGATTCTCGAGGAAAATGTATCCATACTTACGAAAATCATCCATCTGTGAGATAGGAATAAAACCATTTAAGAACAGTGCCTGAGAGGCCCACCAGGCTTCTGAGTCTGTTTAATAAAATATGGTGATCCACTGTATCGAAGACGGCACTAAGATCCAGTAGCACCAAAACAGAAAGCTTCTGAAAGTCTAAGTTGCATTTAAGGTCATTAACGATCTTTAAAAGGGCTGTCTCAGTATTGTGGTTCGTCCTAAAACCAGATTGATATCTTTCTAAAATACACTGTTCATTTAAAAACTCATTTAATTTGCTAAAAACAACTTCTTCTATCATTTTACTTAAAAACGGTAAGTTGGATACAGGTCTGTAGTTATCGAAAATATTCAGATCTAAAATACTCTAGTTCAGAAGAGGCCTCACCACCGCTTTTTTAAGGGCAGATGGGAAGGCACCTGTCTGAAGAGAGTAATTTACTATGTTTAAAAACTCAAAGAAACCATTAAATCTTTTTAAAAGAGTTATGGGAATGGGGTCTAAAAGGCAGGTAGTTGGGTTTAGCTGGGAGAAAACTCGACCAAGCATCTTTGCATCAACCAGGACAAAACTCTCCAGTGTCTCCTCGGGTAAAAATGCTTCAGATATGTTCAAATCAGCATGCTGTTGAGTTAAAAGATTTAATCTGAGAGCACTGATTTTAGTTATGAAGCATCTGATGCTGGCATGGAGGACTTGTTAAAATCAGTGTTTATTGAATTATCAATTGTCCTAAAAAGGAATCTGGGGTTATTTTTGTTTTGTGAAATAAGGTTTGAAAAATGGAGGGTTCTTGCTTGTTTCACTGCGTTGTTGTAGGTGTGCTGTTGTTCCCGAAAAATGTCAAAGTGAATATTTAATTTAGTTTTTCTTGATTTTCTTCGATTTTCTTTCAGCTCTCTTGCATTTCCTTTTCAGTTCTGATGCTCTCACTTATCTATGGTGACTTATTTTTAACTTTTACAGATTTAGTTTTTAGTGGAGCAGCATTGTCAATGGCAGATCTAAGTTTGCAATGAAAATTATCTACAATAAAATCACAGAATGCAGGTACAAACTGAGCAGAGGTATGATATAAAATGTTAATAAAATTTGTTGCCACTTCAGAAGTAATATATCGCTTCCTCACAGTTCTCACTGGGGCCTCCCACTGGATAAAACTGGTGATGTAAAAAAAAAACACAGCAGTGGTCAGACACAGCCAGCTCCACAACAGAGAACACTTCCGTGGACAGGCCATAGGTAATGACCAAGTCCAGGGTGCATCCCCTTTTACTGTATGTGTGGGCAATGAAATGTGCTGTTTAAAATCCATACTGTCTAAAAGGTTTAAAAACTCTCTTCCATAAGGATCAGAGGTGTTGTAGATATGTAGATTAAAATCACCAGTTATTAAAATCTTGTCGTAACTTGAGTGTATAGATGATAAAAAGTTAGAGAATTCTAGAATAAAACAGGATGGAGGCTTTGGTGGATGATAAGCTGTGACACATAAAATGGGTGGGTTGCTAAAAACAAATGCAAGATGCTCAAAAGAAGAGTAACTATTGAAAAGTATTGTGTTTGTCAAAATTGACTTGTGAGCGATCGATGCAGTGCCCCCACCTCTCTTACTACCCCCAATTATAATAAAAAAATACATTTGGGGGAGATGCCTCAGTGAGAATGACCGGAGCGTCGGTGCCTAGCGATGTTTCAGGTAAAATGTTACTGTACTATCTTCTTTTGCACTGTAGTCCATCCAAACAACTCAGCGGGTGGCCGATTTTCCCACAGAATGTAGACTCCTGAAAGTGTGCTCGAAGCAGAGATGTTGTCTTGTTACCTTTACGTGAGAAGCAACTGGCAAGATGTCATCTTGTGGACATGTACCGCCAAAAGTTATCAGTAACTTCGCGGGTCAGCCCGGGTCTGGCGTTCCCACCGCATGCCGATAGGAGCTGAGCCGTTTAAAGCCGATTTTAACACGGGTCGCTTGCTGAGTTGATGGACGCGGGTCAACGCGGTACGGTGAGCCTTTCCGATTGTCACCAAAAATCATTTGTACGTGCGTTTTTTTTGCCAGTGGAAAAGGGGTATATGTGACATTCCGTCTAGAGTGCAGTGTGGGTGAGGGGACTGAAATGTTGAACTGGACAGAATGATGGTCCAATACTGCCAGATACTGCCAGATCCAATACTGCAAAAGGGATGGAGGGGAACCAGTGGACCATATTAAGTCCAATGTGTGACCTTTGACATGGGTGGGGCCTCGTACATACTGGGTGAAGTTGAAACAGTCCAGAACTGATAGGAACTCTGCAGCAAAGCTGCAACTGGCAGAGTCAACATGGATGTTGAAGTCACTCAGCAGAAGAGTTTGATGGAGACCTGGAACACAGAGAGATCAAAAGCTCTATAAACTCAGTCATAAAAGTGGTAGAGGCCTTGGGAGGGAGATAAATGAGAACAAACCGCTGTTGTGGGGAGTCAGAGAGTGTGAATGTAATACACTCTAAGGAAGTGGTTTTTGGTACGGGGGTTTCTTTAACCCCGATATCAGCATGAGGAATTACGGCCTGCCCCCCCCTGGCAATGTGAAAGGGGTTTTTGGAGTTATGCATATCTGGGGGGGTGGCTTGATTAAGACTCATAAAGTCTTGCTGATTTTGCCATGTGTCTGTTAAGCAAAGAAAATCCTGTTTCCTGTCAGTTATAATGTAATACATCAATAATGCTTATTATTAAGGGAGTGCGAGTTAAGCAGCATGAAAGTGGCAATAGAGAGGGGAGGCAGGAAAGGGGGACGTCAATTTGTTCTTGATGTGATTGAGGACACTTTTTGCCACATCGAGCTGGGCGAACTTTTTTGTCGGGGGGCTCTAAGAAGTGTTGCCTGATTGGTTGGGCATGTGAGGTGGGTGTAGATAAGGTGTGAAAGCATGAGGATGGACGTAGGGACTTCTGCATTTTTACTGTTATGAGGATGAATGAACAGCTTTAACTAACAGCTGATCGAGGTGGAGGGAAAATACAGAAATATTGCCAACACACGGTAAATAAAGACACGGATACTGCCGCTTGCACAGTTCGCACTGTCACCAACCAATTTTCATGTCAAATTAAAAATAAGCGGGTCAATCGGCTCTTGCACAGGATGAAGGAATCAATAGAGAGGCACTGAAAAAACATACAAATACTTTAGAAGTAGCATCATTTTTACTGTGTGAATTCTACCTATAAGAGACAATAACAATGGGGACCATTTAGATTCAAGTTTTTTTGACTGATCGAGTAAAGTGAGAAAATTGGCTTTGAATATGTTTTGACATTTTCCAGTGACACATATGCCAAGGTATTTAAATTGTTCAGTCATTAGTGCCTCATTATTGACCAAAACAGTTTTGTCTTATCTAGATTTACTTTATATCCGGACAATTTTCCAAAGTAATCCAACATCTGGACTATTGCAGGTAATGACTTATGTGGGTCAGAAACTTATGAGAGCAAATCAGCATAAAGTAAGATCTTGTGCTCAAGTTTGCCTCTGCAGATGTCCTGTATCTCTCTACTGCCTTGGATCCAGATAGTGGCTCAGGACATCCCTGCCTTGTTCCGCGGTATAGCCTAAAATATTCTGAATACTGGTCATTTGTCAACACTGAGGCCAAAGGACACTTACATAACAGTCTTATCCAAGAGCAAAAAACTGGGCCAATTCCAAACTTCTTCAGGGTAAAAAACAAAACATCCCAGTTGACCCTATTGAATGCCTTTTCGGCATCCATAGAAATCAAACATTTTAGCTTTAGTTAAGTTTATTTCAGTCGTACTTTACATTACTTCAAAACAGCAAAGAAAGATCAGTACAAATTGACTGAAAAATGCTCAGACAGAAGCAAAGCTTATAAAAGAACTTGATCAGAACTGGATCAGGACTGGATCAGGGCTGGTTCAGACCTGAATCCGGAGTGGATCAGTGCTGGATTAGGACTGGATTGGGACTGGATCACGGCTGTATCAGGGTTGGATAAAGGCTGGATAAGGTCTGGATTGGGACTGGATTGGAACTGGTTTAAGCCTTGAGCGGGATTGGATTGGGACCAGATCACAGTAGTATCATGGCTAGGTCAGGACTGCTTCGGGACTTTAAATTGGACAGAGTACAACCTCTCCCCCTTGAGACAGAAAGACACCCCCTTGTGTCTCTGATGTCCTCAACATTGCCAGAGTTTACCCCACCCTAGAGTTGCCATGGCAGCAGCAGCTGTCAGGAGTCATCAGCTTGACCCTTGGGTGTAAAGTTACAGCAAGCATGATGACCCAGCTCATTCCTGCACTTCATGCCTCCAAAGCTTCCTACATGACTTTCTATCAGCCCCTCCTCACCTCCCTCTGATCAGCCGCTGACCTCCTTCCTCACCCCTCCTCTTCTTCTTCCCTCCTCCTTTCTCTCTCCTCCTCCTCCTCCCCAACCCCATTGCTCCTACTGCTCTTCCATCATATTTCTCCCATTTCCTTTATGTCTGTCTTTAAGTCTTACTCACTGTCTCTCTCTCCCTGTCTGTCATTCACTCTGTCCCTCTCTTCCTGTCTGTCTGTCATTCGGTCTGTTTCTCTCTCTGTCTGTCTGTCTGCAGGTCAGATCAGTGACACCACTGGTTCCCACAGATATTAGGCTCCACATGTCTAATTTCAGCCTCGCTCACTCATGAAGATCTGGTGTTTGCTGTCAGTCAGTTTTAAAAAACATGGCTGACTGAAGCTGTGATGATGAAGATATGATGAAGGCACTGAGCAGGAGAACTGATGAAATGGAGAAAGAGAGCTTGCAATACTCATCCCTGGGACTTATTGATACAAGTATATGACCCCACAAACAATAGAGCTGTGTTAAACTGGTATGTGGTCTGAAAGACCACCAGTGAGGGGCACAGGAAATGAGACAATATGTCTTACGAACATGAACATGACCATGAACATGGCACTAGTCACTGTTAGCCGCTGCCCTGTGCATATTCAGGATGGGCGTTTAAAGTCAGGAATTAATGTTGCATATTTGATAAGAGTCTGTGCAAAATCTTACCATTTTTATGTTTTTAAGACTCTCTTTGAGATTATACTTCAGGTAATCATTTTTGAAACCATGAATCTGACTCAGAGGAAGTGGTTGGTAAGCGAGACCCTCAGAATGTAAACCTTTCTCTGAGGAAGAGAATTGTATAAACCATGTGACACTTTGCAAGTATGATTATTCCACCTCCTGGGCACTGGACAAAACCATCCGAGGATGGAGAGTCCTGGAAACTTTGAAAGGAACATTTTTGTTGTCACTGTGAACTCTCTGGTTGATTATGTCTCCATCTACCTGCTGGCTGGTCCCACTTGTCCTGCCAATCATTGGTAGCAGCCTTTGAACTGTGCTGCAACATCCCCATCCCTCTTCCCCATATTCAAGACTCAGTTGAACCTGAGTTTATATATTCAGATTCAGTAAAACCAAAATTTATCCCGCATTACTACTACAACTACTACTACTACAACAACTGTCATTTAGCAGACGCTTTTATCCAAAGTGACTTACATTTGAGAGAACAACATAAGCAAGAAATCAAAGTAGGATACAGCATAAACAGAAGGACTTTTGTACTTCGATGTAGTTATGTCAAGTACTCATTTTTTTGTGTGTGTACAATAAGTCCCTTGTAGAAATACAGACACACAAGTCGCTATCAGAGAACCATTGTAACGTAAGTGCATAGGGAGGTTAGTGCTGGGTCAGGTTGCACCTGGACACGTTAAGTGCGAAAATGCTCTTCAAAGAGACTTAAGTTTGCTCTTAAAGGTGGAAACAGACTCTGAGGATCTGACCGAGTTTGGGTGCTCGTTCCACAATCAGGGGAAAACAGAGGAAAAGAGTCTGGATACTGATCTCATGCTGCATTGTGGTGGAACCACTAGGCATCTTTCTGCAGCTGATCGTGGCTGATGAGAGGGAGCGTAGCTCTGGATGAAGGAGTGAAGGTAGTCTGGACCCGTTGGCGTCAACGTTTGGTAAGCCAGAAGCAGAGCTTTAAACTTGATGCGTGCTGCAACTGGAAGCTAGTGCAGAGAAATCAGCAAGAGAGTGAGTCTCTTGGGCTGGTTGAAGACCAGACGTGCTGCTGCATTCTGGATCATCTGCAGAGGTTTGATTGAGGATGCAGGAAGACCGGCCAACAAAGAGTTATAGTAGTCAAAGCAGGATAGTATCAGGGCCTGGACTAAAAGCTGTGTCGTATGTTATGTCAGGAAGGGTCTGATTTTTCTGATGTAAAGACCAAATCGACATGACCTGGCAACACAGTTAACCTGGTCCTTGAAGGACAGCTGGCTGTCCAGCTTGACGCCAAGGTTTCTGGCAGAAGTTGCGGGTTTGAGTCTGATAGGAAGGTTCCTTCAGAGGTTGTGGGTACGAGCGTAATGAAGTCAAGCTGCACACTTATCTGAGGAGGCGAGAAGTTACAGGCAGGACAGACAATGAGCTCAGTTTTGGACAGATTGAGCTGAAGGTGGTGATCCTTCATCCATGCCGAAATGTCAGAGATGTAAGCAGATATCCGCATATAGACGGTGGTATCGTATTGTCTGGAGGGAAGGAAAGGAGGAGCTGAGTGTCGTCAGCATAGCAGTGGTAGGAGAAGCCATGAGAGCTGATGATCTTGCCTAAAGAGGTGATGTATAAGGAGAACAGGAGAGGGCCAACGACTGAACCCTGTGGCACACGCGTTGCCAGCTCATGCAGTCTGTACGTTTGTCCTTGCCATGAGACTCTGAATGATCTGTCTGCGAGGTACGATTTGAACCATGAAAGGACAGGAACTGAGATGCCAAGTTCAGAGAGTGTAGAGAGGAGGATGCAATGGTTGACCTTTTCAAAAGCTACAGGGAGGTCGAGCAGTATGAGGACTATAAAGAGACCAGTGGATCTGACAACCTGGAGTGACTCTGTGACTGACAGCAGAGCAGTTTCGGTGGAGTGGCCTTGCCTAAAGCCTGAATCAACTGGATTGACTAGGTTGTTGTCATGAGCCATGAAAACGGCTCATTCTTAGAGTTTGGACATGAACGACAGGAGTGAGAGAGGCCAGTAGTTTTCCACAAGGGCTGGATCAAGTGAGAGTTTTTTCCATCAGCGGGGTGACCCTGGCCTGCTTGAAGGCAGAGGGGAACACACCAGATTTCAGGGAGGAGTTATTAATATGGGTTATTGCAGGTTTGATGGCTGGAAGAATGTTCTGCAGGACCTCTGTAGGAATGTGATCCAGAGAACAAGTGATTGGTTTTGAGTCTAGAAGTTTAGAGACTTCATCCTCCTTCAGTAAGCGGAATATATAAGTTTAATCGGAGTTAAACATAAGTTAATTTACTACGTTAAATCAGAGTTAAATGAGAACTATGCAACTAATTTACCTCAATAAATGCTTTTTAGAATCCCTGTGGTGGTAAACAAAGACTTGGCGGGGTGATTCGCCAGTCTCTCCCCTCCCCCCGGTGTCTCTGTCCTGAGAACAGCACTTGCAACTTTTGGATGGGCAGACTCGAACACATCTCGCGAGAACAAAACCTGCTTTACGGCACTCAGACCCATTTACAACCGAGCCGCTAACAGAGCTTGTTTAGAGCAAATAAGAGCCAGACTAAACATTGGTTCTTTGGCTTTCCACCATCTAAACATCAGCTCCTCAAAACTGGCTGCACACAGCCAGAAACCAACTCTGCCGGAACAGAGTGAGGAAGTGGTACACGTAGTTTGCGTCAGGGGCTGGAGCCGAGTTACCTGACCAACACAGACGTGTTACAAACCAGCGGATGGATTAAAAACAAACCGGGCCGAGGAAGAAACCTGTTGTTTCGGACTTGCAGAGTCCCGCATAAATAATTTAACATTCATTGTCCCTGTTTCCAGTCGTGATGTCTGTTCCTCAGTCACATAAGGGAAGGGTACGGTTACTCTACCTCACTGTGCTGGGTGCCAGGGTAAAGCGACACGCCGAGCTAACGGGCCACCCCGGTGCCGAACAGCCTCAGTAAAACACCAGTCACGTTTACAAAAACTAAATGAAATTCATATTCTTACCTGCGATCCGCCCGCACCAGAAAAAATATAATCTGTGGAATATTTACCCACAAATCGCTGGTAAAATGGCCGCTGAAGCACAGGCAGGACTCTGCTGCTACCAGCATAGCAACATACAGTAGCATCAACAAGCTAGTAGAGGCTTAGAAATATATTCAGGGATCAGAATAGAGAAGAGACGGGCAGAGAGGACATGTCTGTGCTACGGAGATGTAGGGGGTGGGATGTATAAACTTTACGACAGTAAGCTGTAAAATTAAACCAGTAGGGGGAGCTCCAAGCTAGAGTTGAAATTAGAGTTTATGTTTAAGATATACCAGAGTTACACCTGATTTCATATCTACGATAAACCAATTAAACCTGAGCCCAGACTTAACTGGTCCTCCAAGATAACAGCACTGAAACAGCTTTCTAGCATCTTACAGGCATTTTGAAAACAGAAGTTGTTACCATGGCAACCAGCTAGGAGGTTGCTTGAGATACATACAAGGAATGTTTATTATGAAAGATGATATAATCTTCTTTACTGTTCAAAACAAACATGTTCATGAGGTCACCATTCTCAGTCCTCCAAACACTGAAAAGACAAATTTACAGGTGAAAAAACATGTACAGAATCACATATAACATGTATAAACATGTAACTACTCAGATATGAGCAGAGAAACATCAGTAATAGACTCCAGTGAGTCTTACTGTCACAGCTGACAGTGGTTCTTCACTTTTGAGCTTTAACTGAAGGTGTGTCCGTCACCAACATGTCATTCAGACTCTTGTCTTTGTGATAAACGGCGCCACACTCAGACAGTCAGCTCTGTGCTTTGTGATCTCGCCACAAGATGGCATCTAATAGAAACTCTTGCTGATTGTTTCAAAGCTCCTGTTTGTGAATTACATGACATCTGACCTCCCATCTTATTGATTAACCAGATGATATTATCTGACAAGTCTCTTGTCTGATTATGATGTCAGGATTTCCTCCAGCCTAATGCTTGATGTAAGTGTAGCAGACTGTTCAGTGCTGAGATACACTAAGTGTTGAAAGAGTCTTCAGCTTTCTCCTAAAATAAAGACTCTGAACAGACAGAAGTCAGACCCTTATTGGGTCATTTTTCTATAAGCCAGAAGCACAGCTGCTACAACTGTAAACCAGTGAAGAACAACCGGCTGCATCGGATCATCTGCAGAGGTTTAACTTAGCATCAGGCGGCCAGCCAGGAAGGATCTGCAGTGGTCAAATGACCAGAGCCTGAACCAAAAGTTGAGCGGTGTGTTCTCTCATTTTTGTATTCTTTACTTGCTGTCCACTGAACAAAATTATTTCAGTCTTTCAGGTCTGGAATCAGTTAATGTCGTTTCACTTTACAACTGCATGATACCTTGTTCAGACAAGTTCCCCCAACAGAATGTATCCTCACCATGTCCTTTCAACATATTTCCTCGATATGTTCCCTCACCATGTCCCTTCAACACTTTCTCTTACCATGTCCCTTTACACGTTACCTCACCATGTTCCTTCAACACATTCCATCAGCATTTTCCCTCGATATGTTCCCTCACTATGTCCTTTCAACACGTTCTATCAATATGTTCCCACAACATGTCCCTTCAGCATGTTTCCTTCAGACCTTCCTTCAGTATGTTTCTTTAAAGCTTTCCTTCAACTTGTTGTTTCATTTTGTTGTAAGGAGTCATCATTTTTTATGTACTGTTTAATCCAATTCAGTGTTGGGGTGGGCTGGAATCTATCCTGGTGATTATCAGGAAGTGGCAAGATGAGTCTTAAGTTGATTTTAAATTTAACTGAGTTATAATAATCAAGTCTTAATTTCTGAGAAAATTCAAAGAAAATCGCACAAGAGTTTATTCAAACAACTCGTGGATATAAAGAAAATCAGTTCTGTGAATTACTGATGTTTAATAAATAGAGATTTCTCGTTATCTAAACTGGGGTTATAGTGGAGTTCTCAATTGAGAAAATATTGAGATTTTTTTTCTGTAAAGAGCAACAAGGTTTTTAATGTATTAGCATTTCATTTTTGATGTATTAGCATTTCAGAATAACACTGATAAACCTGACCTGACCTCAACCATGCCCCCACTTCTGAACGTATCAGTGTTGTTGTTCCAGAGGAGTGTGATGTTGTGTCACACTGATAGAGAAAAGTCTCTGTGCTTTTAATGCAGCCTCTCACATAGTGTGTGTGAGTAACTGTAGACTGCAGAATGTTGTTGGACGTGCTCAGAAACGTCTGGTATTTCCTGTCTTGCAGGCTGCTCTCCACACTGACATTCACTGATATCTGAGCAGGAAATAAATAAGTCTTCCTGCATACAGGGGGCACTGTTCACACAGCATTTACCATACCACCATATCACTAAGCAAAGGAAATTATAATTGATCCAACACTGGAAGCAGGTTGCATAAATTTTCTTGCCCAAGGACGCAATAACAATTGATTGGGGAGGGAGTGAAATTAGAAAATGCAAACCTTTGAGTCATTGGACAACCTGCTTTACCACCTGAGTTACTGCCACCCAGTAGCTCAACGTATCTGTAAGTCAACATACCTGACATTCTCTCACAGATTAATGTGAGATTTGAGCTCTTGGAATAACCTGAAGGCGTGAGTTTAATCAAAGGAGCCAAATTTGAAAATTCATTGTTTTCCCACTGAAGGAATTCAAAAATCTGGAGCGCAACGTCACACAGCGCCTCTGTGTGTCGATCTCCAGCCCTGTGTTTACTAGCCGGCCCGGCCGCGTGTCCATATACATCCATGTACGAACACACGCACACGCACACGCACCCCTGTCCTTATAAACAGCCACCGCGGGGCGGAGTTAGGGCGCCAGCGCGGAAGATGGCAGAGACTCATGCTGGTAGTTGTGGGAAGCGTCTGACCAAAGATGACGAGGAGCCAACATTACCTCCAAGAAAACATTGAAAGGAAAGGGACAAAACGCGGATAAATATTGGTCTGGCATTCTCAAGGTTGACAGAGTGGCAAGATCGAAAAATACTCTGGTTTGATTCTGAACTCACTCTTCTTGTGGTACGTGACTCGCTGAGAAGATTCACTCTCGTCCACGTCTCTTTTTTCCTCTACCATGAGATTGTAGCCACTCACTGCAACCTGCCGCTGCAGACAGGCTGCTGCTGCTTGAAGATAAATAAAAATAAAAATGGCTTGCATTAAAATGTGTATGTTTTGGATAATAACGATGAATAATTTGAATAAGCAAAACTCATCATGAACTAGACATTTGCATTAGTTTTAGGAAATACATCATTATATTCTGTTATAGGCCTACATAATTTTAAACATGCTCTCTGTTTGAAATTAAAAAATAAAGTAAAACTGTATGAAGTGAAGAGTTTTTCTTTAAAAAAAATAAAAATAAACGAGGGGCGTGGTTTTTCGGTTGGGGGCGAGGTAGAGAGGCATTGATTGTCACAGGCTTTGTTTTGGTTTCAGAGACAGCTCCACAGTAAACCACCTAGCGGCGAAAAATTTCGCTTTTAGCTCCTTTAATGTTCAATTCATAAACATGACTAAGTGATTGAATTAATCTTCACAGCTTTTGTCACATAAAGAAAAAAATGATTATGATTAATAAAAAAGAAATTTCCCAGTGGAGGGTCAGTGTCCAGACATTTTTATAGTGAAATGGTTTATATTACAGCAACTGACTATGAAAATGTTCATAATGCATACATATGTAAATTATGATAAAAATGTTTGTCCAACTGATTCAAGACACATAGCCACCATCATCATTAAATAGACAAACAGACAGACATTTATTATCCCCTGGGGAAAATTCAATTTCCCCATAGCTCCTTCTTACATACATGCACCAGCCCAATACCGATATTGGGCCGATTATATCGTGCATCCCTACTACAAGGATTATTAAAGACCCCAGTCACCCCAGTCACTGTTCAGGGACGGTTTTATTCCGCAGGCCATAAGGCTGTTAAACACTGTCCACAGCACCATCACATTTCAGCACCATCACTCTTATCTTATTATGTTATATATATTTTTCCATTGTATATATGTTATTGCCCCTCCCTGGGCTGCCACCTTATCGTGGTGGAGGGGTTCGCGTGCTCCCTGCTTCGGCAGGGAGCAGGACTAAGGGCGGCCCGAAGACCCTTGCGATGATCACGGAAAATGGACCAACGTGTCCCTTGCCCGGACGCGGGTCACCGGGGCCCCCCCCTGGAGCCAGGCCTGGGAGTGGAGCACGGGGGCGAGCCCCTGGTGGGCAGGCCTTCGCTCATGTGGCCAGGCCAGGGCTCATGGGGCCCGGCCGGGCTTAGCCCGAAGAGGCCACATGGGTCCCCCCTCCCATGGACCCACCACCCATGGTAGGGGCCGTAGGGTTTGGGTGCAGTGCGAGTCGGGCGGCAGCCGTAGGCTGGGACTCTGGCGGTCTGATCCGCGGCTGCAGATGCTGGCTCTTGGGACGTGGAACGTCACATCTCTGGAGGGGAAGGAGCCTGAGTTGGTGCGCGAGGTTGAGCGGTTCTGGCTAGACATAGTTGGACTCACCTCAGCACACGGCTTGGGCTCTGGAACCCGGGACCTTGGGAGGGGCTGGACCTTCTTCCACTCTGTAGTTGCTCGTGGTAGGCGCCGAGCAGGAGTGGGCATATTGGTTGCCCCCCGGCTTGGTGCCTGTGTGTTGGGGTTTACCCCGGTGGACGAGAGGGTAGCCTCCCTCCGCCTTCGGGTGGGGGGACGGGTCC